>JAODAL010004764.1:0-151836 GCA_025379985.1 Phyllomedusa bahiana
GTATGGATCTCTAAAACGGCAGACCTGGGGGAATTGATATTAAGTTGCATTTACCTAGTCACATTTACCGTATTCCAGTGAATAATGGATAAATATTGAAAATCTGCAAAAAAAGTGAAATTTTGAAATTTCACCTCCACTTTGCTTTAATTTCTGTGAAATATCTAAAGGGTTATCAAACTTCCTAAATAATGTTGTAAATACGTTAAGGGGTCTAGTTTCTTAGATGGCATTATTTATGGGGGTATCTAACATGCAGGCCCCTCAAAGCCACGTCAGAACTGGAGTGGTCCCTAAAAAAATGTATATTGCAAATTTTCTGAAATTGTGAGAAATTACTACTAAATTTCTAAGCCCTCTAATGTCGTAAAAAAAAAATATATATATTTAAACAATGATGCCAACCTATAGTGGACATATGGTAGATGCTAGTTATAAACTATTTTGTTGTGAATAATTATCTGTCTTGCACGCAGAAATTTTGCAACTTTCAAAATCGCAAATTTTTCCAAATTTTCATGAAATTTTGATATTTTTCACAAACAAACAAGGATTGTATGGATAAAAATTTCTTACTAACTTAAAGCACAATGTGTCACGAGAAAACAATCTCTGAATCACATGGATAGGTAAAAGTGTCAAAAAGTTATTCTCACATAAATGGACACATGTCAGATTTCAAAAATAGGGCTGGGTCAGGAAGGTCAAAACAGGCTGGGTCCTTAAGGGGTTAAAAGCCTGGTGCTTCAGGAGAGCAGGGGTGTGGTTCCCTAGTCTGAAGCTGGAGTAGGCTGGATCGGAAGGCTAAAGGGTCAATTGGAATTCTGTGTGAAGCTGATTAAAGCTCGGAACATATCCATAACACATACCTATGGGTGAGAGAACTTCCCCGAACTGTAATAAGGACTGTGTTTTCATTTAAAGCTGAAGTACTGTAAGCTATTGTGCTGAAATTGGAGCTTAATAATGAAGCACAGTCTTTGTTACTGGTGTCACAAGTCTTCTCACTGGTGTGGTTATCCACACCATGATAGATTACCACAATAGATAGATATATAGTCAGACAGAAATATTTATTTCACAATTTATAAAGTAAGCCCTATATCAAAGTGAAATTTCTTGAAAATACTTTGAAAGGTTCATTTGCTAAATTCTTGCACAGATTTGATGAATTAATTCTTATTTGTTCAATACCAGATGTCACAGTCCCGGTGCAATGAGCCGTGTTCTCCAGGATGCAGGAAAGCTCCAAATGGAGGATATCACTCCTGCTGCTATGACTGTGTCCCATGTTCTGAGGGTGAATTTTCCAATATAACAGGTAAGAGGTTTTTCTACATGGAAGACAAACCAATACCAAGATGAAAACAAACTTGTTGGTAAAGATACTAATTGTGGTGACAATGTTTCTACATAGAGATCTACAGATTGCAGATTTTTATAGATTACATACACATATGTTGAAATATAAGACAAATCATATAAATTTGATTGTTTCAGTGATTTGAGGTATTTTGACAGGAGAATGAATAGGTGATGTTATACTCCTGTTCCCGCCCCCCTTTTCTTCCCTTCTACATCCTCCCCACTCCTCTTTCTTCTGATCATCCCTATCATGGGTGCATGCTGGCTCTGATATATTTAAAGGACCAATGCATGCTCCTGCCTATCACTCTCCACCAATGTCTCTGCACTAAACCCTACTTAAAAGGCTTCCATGCAGGCCTCCCTCACATAAACAGCAGTTTAAAAAGTTCAAGAAGACTGCTGAGTAGAGATGGGTGAATTTCTAAAAAATTTGATTCGCAGACTTCGCCGAATTTTCTGACAAAATTCGTTTCGGTCCGAATTACTTCGGGACAAATCGCGTTAAAAAACAGCTATTTCCAGGCTGCACAGAACCTGTAGGGTGCTGTAGAACGTTGTACCATGCTTAAATATGCAGAGGGAGCTTGGTTTGGTCTTCATACAATGTTGTGTTTTAGTATGACACACAGATGACAGCCGCCGCTCTTAGAATCGCTTCACTATAAAATTCCCTGGGCACTTAAGAGGGAAAAACTGACCAAAAAACCGAAGTGGGAATGTAGCCTGATAAAGTCATGGGGCGACAGCTGAAAAAAAAGCTGAGGGCTCAGGTGGCAACATCAGTGACAGAGTGTGGAGGTGACGACAGCAGCCACAGCAGCATGAGGTCAGACAGTGGCACAATGACATTCTGGAGGTGGAAAAAAACTCTGGTAGGCCACAGAGTGGCACAATGACACAGTATGGAGGTGACGGCAGTAGCCACAGTGGCATGAGGTCAGACAGTGGCACAATGACATTCTTGAGGTGGCCAAAACAGGAGTAGGCCACAGAGTGGCACAATGACAGAGAGTGGAGGTGACGGCAGCAGCAGCATGAGGTCAGAGAGTGGTACAATGACAAGGTGTGGAGGTGACCGCAGCAGCAACAACAGCCACAGCAGCATGAGGTCATAGAGTGGCACAATGACACAGTGTGTAGGTCACGGCAGCAGCCACAGCAGCAGCATGAGGTCAGACAGGGGCACAATGACAGAGTGTGGAGGTCTCGGCAGCAGCCACAGCAGCAGCATGAGGTCAGACAGGGGCACAATGACATTCTGGAGGTGACAAACACAGGAGTAGGCCAAGAGTGGCACAATGACGGGAAGAGTGGAGGTGACGGCAGCAGCAGCATGAGGTCAGAGAGTGGCACAATGACAGGGTGAGGAGGTGACTGCAGCAACAGCAGCAGCAGCAGCATGAGGTCAGAGAGTGGCACAATTACAGAGTGTAGAGGTGGGTGGCAATGCCAGTCCCTGGTAAAAATGGTTAGTGGCAGATGGAGAAACTGTCAGCAGATGTGTGGCATCAGATGGGTGGCGGCTAGTGTTGAGCGATTACGTTGACCATCGACATCGATTGTTGGTCGATAGTCGACCATCATCGACAAGATAGTCGATAGTGAGTGGTCGATTATGAGCGATGACCATTAAAGTCTATGGGAGAGCAAACAACACTTCATTCTTACACCCAAAAAAGGGCTGGAGAAGCTGAATTAACATCCACAAAAGTCAAATGGATTTCGTGCTAACATCTTAGGCAACACACTTAGGGTTATAAAGCCCCAGAAAAAAAATCACACACCATTTCACTATCCCTGTCTTGTACCACAGCATGACCCTTAAACCTGCATCACCCCCAAAATTTAAAAAATTCCAGAAGGCAGTATGAATTTGAACCATCCTCTTACTTGAACTGGACATTGAATATCCCCGTCCTGGCACGCAGCATGAGCCCAAACTGCATGACCCCCAAATTTAAAAATGCAGAAAAAAAGGGGTCCTTCAACAACCCATTTTAGTTTTAACTGGACATTGACTATACCTGTCCTGGGGCCACAGCTGAGCCCCAAACCTGCAGACCCATATAAAAAGTGCCTGAAAAAGGGGGTCTTTCAACCACCATTTTAGTTTCACTGGACTTGACTATACCTGTCCTGGCCACAGCATGACCCCAAACCTGCATGACCCCAGATTTAAAAAATGCCGGAAAAAGGGAGTCATTCAACCACCATTTTTAGTTTCAATGGACATTGACTATACCTGTCCTGGGCCACAGCATGAGCCCCAAACCCTGCAGGGCCCCAGTTTAAAAAAGTGGGGGAAAAAAAAGGGGGTCTTTCAACCACCATTTTATTTTGAACGGACATTGATTTAAAATCTGCCCCCTTAAAACCGGGAATAAACCATTAAACCTGTCTGCCCCACAGTTAAAAAAGTCCCGGGGAAAAGGAGTCTTTCAACCACCTTTTAAAAGTTAAAACTGGAAAATTGACTATACCTTTTCCTGGCCCGGGAAATTTATGCCCATTAAAACCTTCTGCCCCCCAAAATTTAAAAATTTTGTCGGAAAAGGATCTTAAAACCCACCATTTTAGGTTGAACTGGACATTAACTATATCGGGCCCTTTTTTTTTTAAACCGCAGAATGACTTTAAAACCCTTTCCCGCCCCACAGTTTAAAAAAAGGGGCCGGGAAAAAGGAGTCTTTTCCAACCCCATTTTAGTTTCACTGGACATTGCTATACCTGTCCGGGGCCCACAGCATGACCCCCCAAACCGGGCATGACCCCAGTTTAAAAAAGGGCCCAGAAAAAGGAGCCCTTTCAACCACCTTTTTTAGTTTAAAGGACATTGACTATCCCTGTCCGGGCCCGCATTTAATGACCAAAAAACCCTTCCCAAAACCAAAAAAAATTAAAAACCCCGGGGAAAAGGGGTTTTTAAACCCAACCCATTTTTTAGTTTCACTGGACTTTTGACTATACCTGCCCCTAAAACAGCTGGCCCCAAACCTGCATGGACCCCGATTAAAAATCCCGGGGAAAAGTAGCCCCTTTTCAACCCCCAAATTTAGTTTCACTGGCCCATTTCCCCTGCCCCTGTCCGGGGTTAGCGCCCCCCTCGGAAATGGTGCGGGGACCAATTGAGCTTCCCCTTGGGAAAATCCCTGGGGGTTTAACGCTCCTTTTCCCCACCCAGGTGCCCTTTTTTTGGCATTTTTTTTCTTTTTTTAAACTCAACGTGCTGGGGGGAAATTGTCCTGAAACTTTGTTCTTTTTCCGTGCCCCCTTAATCCATGTCCTCTGAAAAACCCTACATCGGGTCAAGTTTTTTTTAACCCCCCCTTTGTACAATTCAGGGAATTTTTTTACCGCTATTTTGTACATGCAAGTTTTTTATATTTTAAATTCGGAAAACACTTTTTTAAAAATGGGATGGAATCCCACCATGTCTTTTTTTTCTCTTTTTTTAATTGTAAAAAATGGGGTGTCTCAAAAAAAGGGATTGATAGTATGTTAAAGATCTTGAAAAAAAAAAGTCTTTTTGGGCAATACTTTCCCATTAACATGTCCAAACCCCCTTTCCTTTTTCTGACAGCCCCCATCACCCTTGACCACTCTTGACAATTGTGAAGAAAAAATTTCCCTGTTAGAAACAAAATTTTTTTTTTTAATAGGACCTGTAGGGGAGCTGCTTTTTAAAGCAAAATCCCCCCAAAAATTAAAAGCATGCCCCTTCCCACATTGGACAATTGGAAGAACAAATTTTGGGTTAGAAACAATTTTTTTTAAAATAGGACCTGTAGTTTTGCTGCATTTCAAACAGCAAGCCCCAAAAAATTAAAAAAAAGATTCCACCCAAACTGTTAAAAATTTGGGGGAAAAAAAATGCCACTTAGAACCCAACATTTCTTTTCCCAAAGGCCATGTTTAATTGCTGTATCTCAAAGCAAATTTTGCCCCCCAAAAAATTATAATTATGCTTCCCCAGCCCATTAAAAAATTGGGTTAAGGGGAAAATCCCTTTTTAAAAGCCCCCCTTTTTCTTTTTCCAAAGGACCATGATTTTTTTGCTGTACCCTCACGCTACTGCCCCCAAAAAAATTATAAATAGGGAACTTCTCATCATATTAAAAATTTGAGGGGAAAAATTTCCTTTTAAAAAAGCCACTTTTTTGGGCCCAAAGGACCAAATTATAGCTATTTTCTCACAGCAAAAAGACCTAAAAAAACCATTGACAATGGGGAAACTTCTAAAGATAAAGGAGAAAAATGGAATAGGGTTTTGTCATAAAACCCTTTGCTGTTTTTTACAGTTTTCCTCACAGAAAAAAACCAGCAAAATGAATTTTGGGGAAAAGAGAAAAAAAAATTGCAGTAAAAATAAAATTTTTTTAAAAAAATGTTTTCAAAGGCCCATTTCTGTTTAAAGGGGAATTGAAGTAAAACGGCAAAAAATCGGTGACCTCGGCAATTGGGGCCAAACATATCAGAGATCCATCCCTTTTCATCTTGATAAAAGTCAAACGCCCACTTTATCGTGGAAACCCCGGATGCGTTTGTCTGTAATGATTTCCTCCAGCTTGCTGAAGGCCCCGTCAGATTTTCGCTGGCGCTGGGCAGGCAACACCTTAGGGCGGGGCCCGGGGAAAAGTTTGGGGCCCATTCGCCCTTTTTTGGGATCCCCCAAAGTCTTTTGGTCCGGTTTCACACCCAAAAAACCCATGGGTGTTGAGAGGGCCCAATTTAGCTGCCCCAATGTTTTAAGCGGCTCTGTGTGTTGGTTTGTGTCCCGCATTACTTTGCGGGGTTGGGGTTGGTAAATAAAGATTCCCAGGGGGTCACCCTTTGGGGCTTCTGCCACCTTGTCTGCTGCTGCCGCTATTTGGGTACTTGGCACTCTAAATGCTGTCACGTCCCCTGATGTTGTTCCCCCGTGACAATTTGGGGGGAAAGTGAAGCAGACGCAAAAAGAAAGTCTCTAGTTTTTTTTAATCAGCAAGGTCTTTCCCTTTTCCCCGCATTTTACTCCCCTAATTTTGGGGGGGTGGGAAAGGGGGGGCTGAGTTTTTTTTTTGTACCGGGGGTCCAGGAGGGTGGCCCCTATAACTGTTTTTTCATTTTTTATGGCCCTTAATGCGGGGGATCATGTTTGGGGGAAAAAGGAGCATCCAAGCACCAAGTGAGGGGATGGGGCCTTTTGGGGGTTTCCCAAGCCTCTGGGTGAGGGGGGAAAAGCAAAATGATCTTTCCCCATCTTCCTCCTCCGGCCCCAGATTTGCGCCAAAACCCCTTTCCCAAAGGGAACACGTTTGGTTGGGCTAGGAAATTTCCCCCTCCCTGCCCCCGGCACACTTCAACAAAGCCCTGATTTTTCCTGAGATGAGGGACCCTGAGAGCTGATGCGCCAAACCCTTGGGACCCCCCAGCTCTGGAACCCCCAACCACTCCTAACAAGACCAATGAAAATTTTTAAAAAGGGCCGGGCCCTTTGGGTTTTGACGGAGAGAAAGGTCCGTGTCCGCATCTGTGTCCGTCACCCCCTCCGTCGCTGGCGGGGGGTTTTTGTTTTTAGAGTGTCGAACGATCTTCCCGAAAATAAAATCACCACAATGCTCATGCTGACAAGGGGATTGTCCCCACTGACCATTTTGGTGGCTTCTTAAAAAAATGGGGAAGAATGGGGGCCCGAGCTCTTTCACCTGCCCCCACCCCTCGGTGGGGTTCAAAACCCCGGGGCCGCCCCCGCTGCTTGTCAGGCCATGTGTCAATTCGTTTCTGCGTAACGGGATTGCCTGTGCCAAAAATCGCTGGGGCATGTGGAGGGTGGAATTCCAGCGTGTTTCCACGTCAAAAATGAGAAAGGTTGACGGGGGGGGCCCAGCTGGGCGCTGGGAAAGCAGCCAGGGGGACGAAGCAGGGTGCGAACGACCCGGGAAATGCGAACTTAGCCTTTAAGCCTTCCCTCAGAAAGGGAAATCCCGACCCTTTGAACTCTTTAGAAATTTCTGGACGACAAGTTTATGACATGTTCCAGGCAAGGGATGTGCCCCAGGGCTACCGATCTTTAAGGGGGGCCACAATTTCGCCCGTTATCGCACACCACCTTGGGCCGGGCACAAGGTTTTGGCCCCCCGCCCAAACGCTCGGTCTCGTTGCGGGGAGCCGTCCACCGCTCCTGACCGGTGTGGACGGGGCCCCCAAGACGATTAATTTTTAAAAACGGCCTGGTTTTATCTGGGCACGTGATGCCCCCAGAGGACCTTTGGGGGGAAAAAAACCCCCGCACCAAAACCCCCGGTTTTTAAAAAGCGTGCCCCCAGCCTGGGGCCACCTTTCCCCCCCCGAGGGCATCCCCCGAGCTCACCCAGTGAGCGCACAGAGATATAAAC
The DNA here is from genome assembly GCA_025379985.1 of Phyllomedusa bahiana. Lineage (NCBI taxonomy): Eukaryota > Metazoa > Chordata > Amphibia > Anura > Hylidae > Phyllomedusa > Phyllomedusa bahiana. The sequence continues at coordinate 7,743 of JAODAL010004764.1, forward strand.
GGCCTTGGCCGTGGGTTTTTAGTCCATGTGCGGTGGTCAGATGGAATTTTCCCGGGCCCCAGATGCAGACAACCGGGTTGAAATTTTAGATGACCCCGTGGCTGGCCAGGGCAGGGGGCGGCTTTTCTGGCAAAGAAAAGCCTGCTCCGGGGATCTGGTATTGGGGGCAGGGAAGGGCCAGGGCGTGGCGGAAACCCCTCCCGTGTTTCCCCCCCCCCCCCCAGAAGGAAAGGCAAACATTTCCCTGGCCCAAAAACCCGGGAATGCCGGGCATTTTAGGGTTTTGGCTTTGGGGGGGTTTGGGGTTTAAAATGTTTCTTCTGCTCCCAAAAACCCGGAAGACAGAAGGGGCTGCTAACTGGCGCTGTAGGCTGAGGTCGTTAACTGGCGGAAGGGGGGGTAGGAGGGGTCTTTGGGGTGCGGGGGTACTGGGGCGCGGTGGGGCTGAAGCGGGGGCTGATCCCTGATCTGACTTGAGGGGGCATGGGCAGCTGAGGACGCGGGTGGTGGGGGAGGAGGAGGAGAAGGAGAAGAAGGGTGAAGGGGTTTGGAAGCCCGGCGTGGGTTGGTTTTTTTTGGCCAAGGTTCCCTCCTTTTCAATCTGCATTGTGATGTGATGACATTTTGGTGGGGGTTAAAACCCCAAAGGTTTTCCCTCTATTATGCTTTTAGGATGGGCGGAATATGACATCGCTGGGTAAATAGAGGCTTATCAAAAAGGCCGGCTTGAGGGGTTTCTGGACCTTTTTGCGGCGATAAGGAGGAGGGGGGTTTTTGCGCTGACCGTGGCTGGGGGAATCAATCACGGATTTGCGACCGCCCTCTCCCTTTTTTGAGGGGAAACCCCGTATGACACTACCCCATCGTCTTCCCCCCGTCCATGAGAAGGCTCCAAGCAAATTCTGCTGAAAAGACCATTTTGGGATCCGCAATGCGTTTTCTTTTTGGTTTTGTTTTTCTTTTTTGTCTTTCCCCCCCGGGATTTTTGCAGATTGCGGCTTTTTCTACTCCCCTGTGGCATCAGTAACTGGGCGTCAAGGGGAGAAATTTATCCTCTTTGGCCCCTTGATCGTTTAACAGGCCTTTTTGACCCAACCGCATTTTGCATCAAAAAAGGTCTTAGGAAAAAGGATTATCCACAGTGGGGGGTAACGAGTTGAATTTGGGTGCTCATGTTGGACGGATTTGGTTTGCGATGCGAATTTTTTTGGGGCCGTGACTGGGGGGAAAGAGGAGGTAAGACTGTGGATGCAGGTTTCATTAACCATGAAGGACAGTTGGGACGCTGTTTTATGAGATTCTAGGGCCCCACCCCGCGTGACAGGGTGACGGTCCTGACTATAAAAATGCTGATTCAAATTTAAGTGCAAGCTGCCTCAATGAAAAAGCTGTAGGGCCAAAGTAAAAAAACACGTTTTGTTAGTATTCGTATAATACAAGATATTTTTGGCACCTTTTAAAACCCTGTGGTGACTATAAAAATTTTGGATTCGACTTAAGTGCAAGCTGCCTCAAGAACAAAAAGTGTAGGCGCTAAATCAAAAAACACTATCGTTATGTATTCGATAATACAAGTATTTTTGGCACCTTTCAATTCACCCGTGGTGACTATAAAATTGTGGGTTCAGATTTAAGTGCAAACTGCCTCAATGAAAAAAGCGTAGTGCGACAAAGTCAAAAAAAAAACCTATTGTTTTGTATTCGTATAATAAAATATTTTTGGCACCTTTCAATTCACCCGTGGTGACTATAAAATTGGTTTTCAAATTTAAGGGAAGCTGCCTCAATGAACAAAATGTAGGCGCCAAAGTAAAAAAACAATACTGTTATGTATTTTGTATAATTCAAGTTTTTTTTTAAACCTTTTAAATTTACCTGTGGTGATTTAAAATTGTGATTTAAAGTTAAGTGCAAGGTGGATATATTAACAAAAAGGGGGAGTGGGCAAAATTGAAAAAAGAAAACCCCCATCTGAAAAGTATATGAAATAAAGTGGAGTTTTGCACCTAACAAAAAAAACCTGCAGTTACTAGAAAAAGTGTGTTCCAAAGTTCAGGTGCCCAATATCCAGGAAATTTTCAAAAGAAAACGTTTAATAAAGTATTGCAGTGCAATGTCTTCACTAAGTCTTTGGGGAACCCTTTTTCCAGTATTCTTTAAAGAGCTTGTCTGTGTTCGCCCGCGGGCCCCCCCTTCCCTCCCGTGACTTTACAGCGTTAGATGCTCCTTTAAGATTCTCTACCTAATAGTAATAATAATAATAATCTTTATTTCTATAGCGCCAACATATTCCGCAGCACTTTACAACTTCAAGGGTAAACATACAGTCATTACACATTAAAAGTAGTTACAAATGAGATACAAGGTGTGAGGGCCCTGCTCGTGAGAGCTTACAATCTATTAGGGTGTATGGGTAGTGTTGAGCGATTGCGTTGGCTATCGAGATCGAGCGATAGTCGATAGTCGGCCGCTATCGATAAGGTTTTTCGATAGTGAGCATCGATTATGAGCGATTACCATTAAAGTCTATGGGAGAGCAACAACACCTTCATTATTACACCCAAACAAGGCTGGAGAAGCTGAAATTAACATCCACAACAGTCAAATGGATACGTGCTACATCTTAGGCAACACACTTAGGTTATAAAAGTCACAGAACCTTTCAATTCACCTGTGGTGAACATAGAATTGCTGTTTTAAGATTTACGTGGATGCTTCGTCAATGAACAAAGCTGGGTGAGCAAACGTCAAAAAACACGTATCTGTTATGTTTTCGTATATTGCACGGTATTTTTTGCACCTTTCAATTCACCTGTGGTGACTATAGAATTGCTGTTTTAAGATTTACATGATGCTGCGTCAATGAAAAAGGGGTGGAAAAAGTCAAAAAACAGAAACGTTATGTTTGGGGTTAATAAAGGGTATTTTTTGCACCTTTAAATTCCTTGGTGAATATAAATTGCGTTTTAAAGATTTAGTAGATGCTGCTCAATAAAACAATGCTGGGTGTGCAAAATCAAAAACACGAATGTTTTTTTTTGATATATAAAACGGTATTTTTTGCATTTTTAAATTCACCTTGGTGAATATAGAATGGCTTTTTTAAGATTTACTAGATCTGCGTCAATGAAAAATGCGGGGTTTTGGGCAAAAGTCAAAAAACACGAATGTTATTTTTTTGGTATAATAAAACGGTTTTTTTTTCACCTTTCAATTCACCTGGGAAATAAAATTTGTTTTTTTTAAAAGATTTACTAGGCTGCTAATGAACAATGCTGGGGCTAAAAAGTCAAAAAACACAACTTTTAGTTTGGTAAAATAAAACGGTTTTTTTTGCACTTTAAATTAACCTGTGGTGAATATAGAATTGTGTTTTAAAGATTTAGTGGATGCTGCGTCAATAACAATGCTGGGGGCAGAATCAAAAAACACGTAACGTGGTTTTCGTCATAAGGGTTTTTTTGGGCAACAAAAAACCCTGTGCTGACTAAAAGATTGCTGTATTGTAATTAAATTTGAAAGGTGGATATATAAAACGTCAAGGTGTAATGGGTAAAATTAAAATGAACACCTTCTGAAATGTATACTGATAAAAAAAGTGGGTTGCACTAAAAAGAGACTGCAGTTACTAGAAATGATTTATCCAATATAATTCAGGTGCCCAATATCCAGGAAATATTTCAATAGCAAACGTTTAAAAATAAAGATATTCCCCTACAATGCTTTCATAAGTCTTGGTGAATTTTCCAGTGTTCTTTATAGTAGAGCTTTCTGTGTTTGCCCGCGGCCCCCCCCCCCCCCCTCCACGCCGTGAATTTACAGGGTAATTTCTTTTAAAAATTTTTAGTAAAAAACATAAAATTTCAAATCTCTAAACTAACTAAATTAAGGATCACAGCTAATATAGGGTTTTTCTGTGCAGAATAGACTAACTTCGTGAGCTGTTTGGGCCCCAGGCAAGGGGCAGGTCCCATCCCTATGAGATGCTGAGGACACTGAGGCTGAAAAACAGGAAACGCTGTCTATGTAGAACGAGGTCATTGATTTTTCCAGCAATCGCAACACATACACATCCAGTCATGACGTCGCACACACATCTCACCCTGCCTCTATTCTGTAATCTGATTTGCTGGCCGCAAAATTACAGGAAGCGCCGAAAAAGGCGCGATCATAATCAGATGATGCTCAGATTTTAACCTTTATTATCGCATGATCTGGGAAATTTCGATCACCATAAAACATTGCGATTCACTTTGTCGATAACAATCGCTCAACTTTGTATGGGTGAAACATACGTAAGAAGTGCCAAGTTTACATTGTCGGCCCATGTTTCAATAAATAGGGGGTGGTTTACATGAAAATGGATGAACCTGCCACCCAGACTGTAACATCTATATACAGATAAGTTGCCTGTGAGTGCCGAAGTGCAGGGAGAAAAAACACAATGACAAGATGTGTGTGATAAGCAGTTAGGGATCTTGGTGGGCCAGACGAGAAGATGTTTTTTCAGGGCCCTCTTAAAACAGTGAGGGTGTGAATGCGCCTGATCGCCCGCGGTAGCATATTCCAGAGATTGGGTTTTTTACCGCACTTGTGAATTCTTGTAGGCGGGCATGGGAGGTTTGGATGATTGGCGGATGTAATGTGATATAATAAGAAGAGCGGAGAGCACGGGGAGGGCGATAGACGAGGTCTAGGGAGGAGATGTAGGGAGGAGCAGCACTGTGGAGAGCTTTATAGGTGAGGAGTGCCTGAGTTTATTACTGCATCCTGCTGGAATGGGCAACCAGTGCAGTGACTGACACAAGGTTAGAGGCATTCAGTATAGGGCTGGAGGAATGGACGAGCTGGGCTGCTGAATTCTGGGAGACAGATTGGAGATGGGGAGAGTAGCAGTGAGGGAGACTGATAAGCAAGGAGTTGCATTAGTCAAGACGAAGAAAGAACAGACAGTAATGAGAGTTTGAGTTGTTTCCACAGTGAGAACTGGTCGGGGTTTGGTGATATTGTTGTGGTGCAGGTGACAGGAGTGGGCAAGGGATTGGATATATGGGGAGAAGGTCAGATCAGAATCAAATAAAACCCCTAGACAGCGGGCCTGCTGCCTAGGAGAAATGGTGGTACCACATACAGAAACAGAAATAGCAGGGGGGGGGTTGGTTAGTAGATGGCGGAAAGACAAGAAGTTCAGTCTTAGTGAGGTTTAGTTTCAGATGGAGAGAGGACATGATGTCAGAGACAGCGGACAGACAGTCACTGGTGTTTTGTAGCAAGGCTGGAGTGATGTCACGGGAGGAGGTGTATAATTGGGTGTCATCCGCATAGAGATGGTACTGGAAGCCAAATCTACTGATGGTTTGTCCAATGGGGGCTGTGTACAATGAAAAGAGGAGAGGACCTAGAACTGATCCCTGAGAAACCCCAACAGCAAGAGGAAGAGGAGAGGAGGTCGAACCAGAAAACGAGACACTGAAGGAGCGGTCAGAGAGGTAGGACGAGAACCAAGCGAGAGCGGTGTCCTGGAGGCCAATGGTGCTGAGCATGCTGAGGAGAAGTTGGTGATCCACAGTGTCAAATGCTGCAGAGAGATCCAAGAGAAGCAACAATGAGTAGTTACCCTGAGATTTTGCTGTTAGGAGTTAATTTGAGACTTTAACTAAGGCAGTTTCCGTCAGAGTGTAGGGTGCGGAAACTTGATTGCAGCGAGTCAAGAGAAAGAGAGTTAACAGAGAGATACGCGGATAGGCGGAGAGTAGACAAGCGTTCAGGAGTTTAGAGATGAAGGGAGGTTAGATGGACTGGTCGGTAGTTCTCAGCACAGGACGGGTCCAGAAGAGTGCTTTTTTAGTAAAGGGTTATGATGGCGTGTTTGAAGGACGAGATGGAAGATCAGTGGAGAGTGAGAGGTTACAGATATCAGTAAGGTGACGAGAGGGACAGCTGGATAAATAGACTGGATGAGGTGGCGATGGAATGGGCGGTGTGTTTTAAAAAAAATTATTTTTTTGGGTCAGTTGAGCAGGTGTGGGACAAGCAGACAGGAGAAGCCTGGACACTTCTTCCTTGTCGTCGGGTCAATGGTCTGCGAGTAGATTAGAGGACGTGTGGGGAGGGACAGGATGGGTATTATTTGGGGATTATCAGGAACATGCACATGCAGGAAAGTGCCACTTCCCTGTACACCCCATTTTTTCAGAAAAGAGTAGCAGGACTATGGCTAAAACATGAGGTAATGCTGTATTACCAGTCATCACTGAAAGCTCACAGTTGTGGTTACTAACAAGGAGATAACAGAGCATGCATTTTGAAAATTGCTTACTTTACAGTACTTGGCCCTTCCAGCAGCACTTGCTGTAATGGGAGAATCTCTTTAAGGGCTTGAAAAAAGGCAAAAATGTAAATCAAATTGTATGTAGCTGTATAAAATTCTTTTTCGAATGTAGATCCACTTGGATCACCACTTAGGATCAGTGTCAAAATGTTTCCTTTAGCGCAGATTGGGTTATGTCTTATGGGTTCCGTATATTTCTGGATCAATAGGGTGAAAAAGTTCTAAAATTACCTATACTACTTCCCTTCATCCACATCTTTCACCACCCTTGGTTGAACTTGATAGACGTGTCTTTTTTTTCAACCATGCAAGCTATGTGACCATGTAAAGATGGTTTTCCCATGTCATTCACTACACTATGGATGAAGGTCTTTGCACAATTGATGGACCAGGATCAGGGGAAAAAAAAATCAGAAGGGCCACAATTCTCCATCCCTTTATTCACAATATGATTGTTTGGACCATCACAAATCATAAAGTGGTTTTATAACCTTGCAATATGCCATGACTTTATGAGATGGTAAAAATCCTTTCAATATGCTGTTAAATGATTTGTATTTATGTGTGGTCCCAAGTTCTACTATATCTATATTTTAGTGACTACAAAAACATGCAACATTGAAATGAACAAACAAGACAGAAGGACTTCCAGCAAAATGACAACTTTGTCAGCTATGTGAAATGCCAACACCAGTAGGAGCTGTCACATGTTGTGAAAGACTCACTAAGATTTGTCAAGTGTAGCCAAATGGTTTTAAGATTTAATTTTTCTTACAGTATATATCTAATGTAACATAAAGATTTGCCCATGACATACAATGCCTTTACTATTATCGAGCTCTGTTTCTAGCTTTACTGAAATTGACATCATAAAAGAATGGAGCTTGTGACCAGCAGGATGCGTCAGAACAAATGCCAAGTTGTGACTACAACATGTGAAGCGCCTGCCGGGACTCTGTTTGTTGACAGATGGACAATCCATGAAGAATTAATTCACTGTTAGTGGGACCTTCATCTTAATAAAGTAAAACAGGATGGGAGAAGTGGAAGTAAAAAGAAAGCACAATAAGTATGTGCCTCATGTAAATAGGAAACAACAATAATAATTATAATAAAGAATAATTAATAAGCAATAAATATTTATATTTAGTAAGAAATAATAAAAATAATAATAACATAGGTAGAAATACTTAGTGAATGATAATGAATGTTATTGCAAACAATTCTACTACCAAATAAGTAACTAAGTAATGATATATTGTTATCTGTTAAACACTGCCCAAAATTAAGTGAAAGTTCAGCTCCTTCATTACACATAAACAAATTCCTGCACAGAAACAGCATAACAAAATATTAGTTTATAAGGCTATGTTCACACGGCGTAATTGCGGGGCGTAATTACGCCCCGCAATTACGCCGTGTGGCCGGGGGCGGGGCGGGAGCGGGGGGACGGCACCTCGCCGGCCCATTTACATTCATTACCAGCGGCGCGTATACGCCGATGGTAATTCACATGTCACTACTCCCCATCTGCGTATTCGCCGAGCAGGAGAGGAGACGTAATCCATAGTTCTCTATGAGAACTGTGGATTCCGTAATGACTGGGACGTATTCCAGCCATAATTTGCGCACTCCGGCGCGTAATTACGGACTGAAATACGTCCAATTTTAAGCCGTGTGAACATAGCCTTAAGGGTATGTTCAGTACGCCCCGCATTTATACCGGGTGTTCAGGCAGTCCCGCTGATTGTCACGTACTGCCCGCCGGCCCCATAGACTGTCATTACTCGCGGCGCTTTTCACTTATCTCCTTGCGCGTACAATACGATCATATTGTACGAGCGGGGAGAGGAGCGGGGAGAGTTCTCTATGAAAACTATGGATTACCGTAATGATTGGGGCGCATTTCGCTCGTATTAGAGCGCAGTACGCCGCAAAATAAAATAAGCCGTGTGAACATACCCTAGCAGTACAAAAGTAAAAAAAAATCTTAGTCTTTTTTACTAAAAATATATGTTAATATGAATGGCCAGGAACCTACCAAAAAAGTTAGCAAAAATCACCAGTACAAATACAGTAAACACTATAGTATATCTTATAAAAGAGATTTTTTTCACTTAAAAGGATCTTTTCCCATCCCCCTTACCCTCCATACACTTATTATCCACTCCAACCAACCTATTGAATCCATCCTATGTTTAAAAAATACAGTACTTCACAGCTTACACTTTTCAGTACTGACCTATAATCTCTTTCAAATTGCTTCTTCTACTTCTAAGGGTGTGCCATATAGCTACAGAGGAGCAGGATTTCCTTTTCTGTGTGTGTATGTATGCATGCATGTGTACAGTGGTGTGACCCCTCTACCAGGGATCTTATATATGTAAATATTGTATCTGTATGAACTATACTTTAGATAATGCTTGTATAACGTAAGCCTGCAGGCCACATTTGGCCCACCAAAGAACCAAATGACCCATAATGGTCCATAAAGGGGCATGTCTTTTATAAACACACCCCACAATAGGTGGTACCACCTATTTTGGGGGTGTTTCTTTGTAGACCGGGTACATTTCCATTCCGTCAGGTGCAATCCTGGGCAGTCAGAGCACGGTTCCATGCAGTTTTGGCTCCTACATAGTATAAAGTTATGTAGGTCTGCTTTTGATACAAAATATAAGTATATGGTTATTGTACTTTTCAAGTTACTGCCAGTCAGGAACAAGAGGGGTACACTTTGTAACCAGCCATTACAAGCAGGTCAGACAGTTGTTGTTAGTTAATAGTTAAATTTAGACTATTTAAACATCAAGAGGTCCCCTGTTCATAAGCTGACTGTAGATCAGGGATAGACTGCCCTCTTCACTGGCCACTAGTTACCCACAGAATCCGCTAAGCTGAGGAAGGCTTTTCCAGCTACACAAAGAGGTACAGAGAGAAGAAAGTACAGGCCAGTCATGAATCCCCAGTTTCAAAGGAATAAGAAAAGAAGGAGTTGCTACAGGTTCATGTTGGTAGTAGCGCTATGGGAAAACATGGGCTACTAAGGACACTTAGTGGGCCTGCAGTGATACCTGGGACAGAGAGAGGTTGAGGGAAATCCTTCACCTGGGCAAAGTAAAGGTGGAAGGCTAGGATTGGAACTGGACTGGAAGAGAGAAGAAATATGGTGAAACTGCCAGCACCTGGTATCTTGGACATGCAGTATATGGGAAGTAGCATAGCAGCTGCCTCCATCCACTCACTCAGCAACAACATTAAATTAGAGATGTGACTGCCTGAGGGCAAAACTGATGAAAAATGCCATACACAATTTAGATTATAACCAGACATAGTGCTACCCTTCAAGTACATGGCAGCTTATCCTAAAATATTATCTTAAATTCTAGCCTCACTATAATGAGTTGCTTTGAACAATCCATTTCTAATAATATGCTGAACCCTGGTTTCTGTTAAAACAAACAAATACTAATAACCCATTACAATAAAACCAGGTGAAGTGGATAACATTGATTTTGTGATAATAGCACCTATCAAAAGGTGGAACTATAAGGAAACAATCAGTTCTTAAAGGCGTGTTCCCACAAAACCACTTCTTTGTTACAGGTCAGCTTGAAGCAAGGTATGAGCCCACCATGTAAAAGAATGAGGAGGGCAGGGCTAGCAGTCATCCTCACCATTAATTTCTATGGGAGTTCCAAAACTTGCCAAGCAAGTGTGCTTAGCTACATTCAGAATTCCCATTGAAATGGATGAGGAGGATGGCCACAAGTTTTTGTAACCTGGTAAGCTCATGACTGGGCCAGAGCATTTAGAAAATGGTAGATTTTGTGGGGTGTTCTAGGTATGCACCAAAAGTTCCCCAAGGGTGGACAACCGATAAACCAGAAACAAAGCGGGAAGTGAAGATTAACCTGTTTGGTCCAATCCCACAGAACATAAATTGCTGTATATAAAAGAAAGGTATCAGGACACACAGTGTATTTAAGCTTTAATGCTATGGCTGAGCAATTTAAATCAGGATAGGTTTGGGCATTGTGGCCACACTTGAAAATCCTTATCATGGTCTAGAAACTCTGTAAGGCTATAACTCTCAGTGTGCCTACAGTTGAAACCAGAAATTTATATGCACTATACAAAAAGACACATATGCATGTTTTTCTCACTCTCTGACATGAAGTCAGAAGAAACCTTACCCGTTTTAGGTCAATTAGGATTCCCAAAATTATTTATATTTGCCAAATGCCAGAATAATGAGAGAGAGAATTTTTGTAGGCCTTTGTATTATTTTCTGCAAAGTCAAAAGTTTACATACATTTCATTTGGTTTTTGGTAGCATTGCCCTTAAACTGTATGACTTGGGTCAAATGTTTTGGATATCCTTCCACAAGCTTCTCACAATAGTTGTTAGGAATTTTGGCCATTCCACTTGACAGAACTGGTGTAACTGAGCCATGTTTGTAGGTCGCCTTGCTCGCACCTGCCTTTTCAGCTTTTCAAATAAATTTTCAATAGGATTGAGATCAGGTGTTTGTGATGGCCACTCCAAAACATTGACTTGGTTGTCCTTAAGCCCCTTTGTAACCAGCTTGGCAGTATGCTTCGGGTCATTGTACATTGGGAGGATCCACTTCTGCCCAAGCTTTAACTTCCTTGCTGATGTCTTGAGATGTTGCTTCAGTATTGCCACATAACCCCATGATGCCATCTATTTTGTGAAGAGCACCAGTCTCTCCTGCAGAAAAATAATCCCACAATATGATGCTGCCACCCCCTGTGTTTCACAGTTGGGATGATGTTCATTATGGCCAAACAGTTCAATTTTAGTTTCATCAGACCACAGGACATGTCTCCAAAAATGTAGGTCTTTGTTCCTATTTGCATTTGCAAACATTAATCTCTGGCTTTTATATGTTTCTTTTGGAGTAATGGCTTCTTCCTGGCACAGCGGCCTTTCAGCCCATGTTTATACAGTACTTGTATCACTGTGGATAATGAAACAATCTTACCAGCTTCTGCCTCTTCACAAAGTCTTTTGCTCTTGTTATTGGAGTTGATATGCACATGTCGGACCAAAGCACTTTCATCTCTAAGACACAGAACACGTCTCCTTCCTGTGCGGTATGATGGCTGGACATTCCAATCTTGTTTGTACTTGCACATAATTATTTGTATAGGTGAACGAAGAACCTTCAGGTATCTGGAAATTACACCCAAGGATGATCCAGACTTGTGCAAGTCCACAATTCTGTTCCTGATATCTTGGCTGATTTCTTTAGACTTCCCCATTATGTTACTCCCAGAAGCAGTGTGTTTCTGCGGTGCATTTAAAAAGCATCCTAAAGTGTGTGTCTAATTAATTCAGATGTTGCCAATAAACCTATCAGAAGCTTCCAAAGACATGACATCATCATATGGGCTGTTCCAAATAGTTCAAAGGCATAGTCATCCTAGTGTATGTAAACTTTTGACTTTGCAGAAAATAATTCAAATGCCTACAAAAATTCTCTCTCTCTCTTCTACCCTCTCTCTCTCTCTCTCTCTCTCCTCTCTCTCTCTCCCCTCTCTCTCTCTCTTTCTCTCTCTCTTATTATTCTGGCATTTGGCAAATATAAATAATTTTGTAATGCTAATTGACCTAAAACAGGTAAGGTTTATTCTGATTTCATCATTTAGTGAGAAAAACATCATATGTTCTTTTTATATATTTTTATGAAAAACTAGGGGTTTTCAACTGTAAATACTCATTGCCTTTCTGGGTATTCTGGCAATTATAGTTTCACATCAGCTGGAGAGACAAAGGTTAGTGACCACTAGATTATAAAATATTATTATAAATGTATAAACCCTATATCCAGGATATATACATTATAACCGTCACATACCCTTCAATCAAGTAACTTCATCATGACTGCTTAGGAGTGTATAATCAACGGCAGGAATTTTGATTCAGAGTGTTTACCAAGGAAAAGATTTGTTTTAATTCAGGAAGAAATAATGTTCTTTATTCTAAAGCCAAGATTCTAAGTCACAGGAATGTTATTTCTCTGATTATGTGGTAGCAAATGGAAAGCATTATTACACAATGTGTATACACTTATAGCAGATAGACTCACCTCAAGTTACATCTACATACTAGTGCAGGCTTTGGGCCACATTTATAGATGGGGTGATATTTCTCTATTTTCAGTACTTATTAGTAAGGACACTCTGGTAAGTCAGGCAAAGGAAGAAGTGGGAGCAATGCAGGATCTGAATCTTCAAAGTTCCTAGAGATTTATTCAATCAAACTAAATGCTGAGTGTGGTTTGTCTATTCAATCTTGACTTGGAACAGTTGGATGTATTTAGATATTTTTGTGAAAATGACATAATAACTATAGTTCACTGACAGGTACCCCCATGCAGTAACGGAAGCGACTGGCGAAAATAAACAACCTACCAATTTAGCACTTAGTGCCACATGTATGAAAATTGTCTAGTTCTAAAACTCACTTTCTTGCCCATAGTAAACAATCAGAGCGCCCTTTCTTCAATTTTAGCCCCTCTGGAAAAATGAAAGGGATGCTCTGATTGGTCGCTGTGGGCAACAAAGTGAATTTTAGACCTAGACAGTTTTCATACATGTGGCCTTTTATGCACTTGTAGTTAAACAAAATGTTTATAAGTAAATGTCCCTACTGAGACAAACAAATTATTCACAATGACAGATAATGCACCATGATATCACAGCACCGAAAGTTATCCCAACTTTTTTGATTTCTTTTTAGTAGCTTTTGTTGTGGTCAAAGAACAGATAACACAAAAAGCTTTTATATCACGGTCAAGTTAATCTCTGCTAGATCTGTATACACATACTCGATATTTTCATACTCAGAAAATACAGACAATTGAGTAAGTTTCTTAACTAAACAAAATAGTAAAAGGTAAAAACGGAATTATGTAATTAGGCACAATAGTAAATGGTAAAAAAAAATAAGGGTGGGGCTGATTTTTTCACATGCTCCAATATTATACAAATGTTTAAAATGAAATGCTAAAGTATATGAACCTCTTAATTAAGTATTGAATTAGTATGTCTTTACCCTGCAAAAACACAGGGGCTTGCATAGCTATGAACGAATAAAAATAGAAAAGTTACGGCTGAGGTAGTGAGTAGAGACAAGAGAAAAAAACTACCAAAAGAGCAGATGTCTGGTGACTGATACATTCTCCCTGCACTTCGATAGAGCAGCTCTCTCAAATTTCCATAGACTTCAATGGAGAAGGCACCACATACATACATTACCACTTTTTATTCCAGTGTATGGAGTCTGTGGCAGCTGACGATTGTCCCGCACATGGATATCCCATCGATGTTAAGAAGGTATGGGAATATCTTTAAAGCCCATAAAACGAAATCATGTACATGTATTGTACACTATCTGTGGTAGCTAGTTACCTCAGATCAATGTATATGTACATGATAGAAATCATACAAGCACAGGAGCAGTGCATGCAGAATCACTGCAGGGACCTGGCCCTGACTGACCACAACATCTGAGTAGTTTGACAAGGAACATAGGCTACCTTTACCATCATTCAATGACCCACAATAAAATTGCAGCCCACTTTGGATTGCCATGGTCTTCTAGCAAAGACCGCCATGCCTACCATGTCTGTGGGCCAATAAGTCTGTGCCAGAACTACATCCTAATAGATTCCTTGTCAGTTTTACAAATATTACACCGATCCTGAGTATACCAAAGCACAATGTAAAGTCCCCTTGTGGGACTGAAAACATAATTTAAGTTTATAAAAAAAGATCAACAATAAAGTTATATTTACATGCACTGCATGATTTACGCCATAAAAACATAAATAACCACAAAAAAACAATTGAGGAAATACTTCTTTTTCAAACTCAGCAATAAAAAAATAAAAAAGTAATATATATGTATATATACATATACAGGAAGTCCCCGACTTACATCGTTCCAGCTTACATCTGTCCCCTAGTTACAAACAGAGACTTATGGGGTGTGCTGGCACTTGTAGTTTCTTGTTCCACAGCAAATAACAGCTGTGGAATGACAAGTTCCAGCATGCCACAGCAGCACATGAGGTGAAATCTTCTTAACAGGGGCACAGATAGCAAAACAAATGTAAAAACCCTTCCCTGCGCTATCCGAAACTAAAAACAAACCCTTCTGTGCTGGAGTTACATTTAATAAATATACCTGTTCCGACTTACATACAAATTCAACTTAAGAACAAACCTACAATCCCTATCCCGTTTGTAACCTGGGGACTGCCTGTATACTGTATTAAAAGTCAATCACTAGGTTCCATGTACTCCACAACAAAGCAAACAAAAACGACATTGCATTCCACAAAAAGAAGCCCTCATACGGATATCAATGGTGCAAAAAATAATTGTGTCTTAGAATATGGAGACAAAAAATTACACGTTTTTCATTGTACACAAGTAGTACCAGTATAGCTGGTATCTCCCTAATTGTAACAACCCATAAAAAAGTTAGTAAGCTGTTAAGTTAAACAGTGAATTCAAAATTTGAAAAATAACAGTGAAATTGCTGTGTTTTTTCTATTTCCTAAAAGAAAGAATTACAAAGAGTTAATGTACACCTTATTTATTCCTCAAAACAGTCCCATTGAAAAATACAACTCATCCCAAAAAGAGACAATCCCTTATACAGCTACATAGATAGAACACTAGAAAGGTTGTGCCTTTTGGAATGCAACAACAATATATTTCTTAAGACCAAAATAGACCTTGGGCCACATGTATGAAAACTGTCTAGGTCTAAAACTCACTTTGTTCCCCATAGCAACCAATCAGTGCGCCCCTCTCATTTTCATATAGTGCTCTGTGAGTATACCAGAAACAGTGACTGTGACAGTGACTGTGATTAAGAGCCTACCGACTTGAAATGCATCAGTTAGTGAACTCCCTATAGCCATGTATCTGTGTAGAGAGTAAGGAATTTACTAATTTTGAACCCTGCATGAAGGGGAGTCATAAACTGTCATGGTCTAAAGAAGAGGGAAACAGTACACGAATCAAGCTGTGATTGTATACGAGAGCTAGTGAAGGTAGCAGCATCCTAGACACACAGGGCAACATGTATGAATCCTGGCGCTGACATGCCAATTCTAAATAGCTTAAAGGTAGTGTAGAAGGTGTCAGGTTATATGAACCTGTTCTTCTGCAGGTCATGCATACAGGTGTATTGTAACAGCCAAGTCGACAAGTCTGGCTCAGGCAGACCACTTTTCACCTGGTCTGGCTGTTCTAACTGTTCTGCGCCTAGGTTTGGCATCAAAGAATCATAAATGTGTCTACTTCTATGAATGTGGTGCGATGCCCCCAGAAATTCCCCAAATATTTTGTGCATTAAAAGTGTCTTTGGTGCATTACAAAGGGACTTATCGCGTCAATGTTTGGAGTGCGCCTGTTCATGCATTCTTTTTGGCTCTAAGTACACCAGAAAACTGGCACAGCCCCGATCATACATGTTGCCCACAGAGTTCACAGTGTTACGTGGAGACATACACACATGAAAAACTCTGAAACTTGAAGCAAACTGTAAATAGCATATTACTAGGTCTGAAAATAAGAATTAATGAAGTTTGCACAGTAAAAGTTATTAGTAGTGCTGAGCGATTAAATCAAAAAAAGTTTAAATCTCCCAGATTTTCACTAAAATCTTGACTCCGCGATGAAGAGATTATTTTCCTTAAAATCTGATCAATAATCGCCATTGCGGATTCCAATTGCGCCATTATCGGCGCTTCCTGTAATTTTGGCGGCCAGCCAATCAGCGCAGAGCACGGAGGGTGGGGGGTGAAGAACATCACCAGTGCGGTGTGTAGGGATCTCATTGGCTGCTGAAATCACATGACCTTGTTTTATCTATGTCACTGCACTTCCTGCTCAGCAGCATTAGCTTCAACACAGCAAACAGAACAGATAGCTCTCTCTGCTCAGCTTTTTTCAAAGCTAGTAGAGACTATTTCCCAGCGTTTTTACTACTGAAAAGGGTCCTTAATAGATTAGTTAGCTTATGGTACAGCAAGATTAGAGAATTCTAGTTAGTATTAGTTAGAGATTTGGAAACAGCTCCAGCACTCTGAGCGGCATAGCTGCGAATCGGGTGGTACCTGGTTCGGGGGGGGCCGATCCTGCATCAGACATATTTCTCCTCTCAAGCCACTGTGAAATAGCACCAAATTTTATGTCTGCGTTGCCAACAGCCAGCACAGTATGAGTTGCAGGTGTCCCTTTGTTGTGGGGTTCACATCAGCATTTATATTACTCATATTTCTCATCACAAACCACGGTGAAATATCACCCAATTATATTTCTGTGTTGCTAGTGGCCACCACAGTCTGAGTTACGGGTGTGCCTGTGTTGTGGGGTGCACGTCAGCATTTATATTTTAGCCTATCAATTTTTTCTGTGACTCTTGTAGCCTAATTGTCTTGACTAAGATGTACCACGTATTCAGTTTACTGTTGTGGATGTTGATTCCAGCTCTGGTGTTCTTCTCCCATAGACTTTAATGGGAAGCGGAGATTAATCGCAATCGAGCATCGAAAATAGGCGAGATGATTCCCCAAAATCTGGAATCGATTCGAAGCAGATTATTGGCCTCAGACTCGAACTGGCTCACAGGGGATTAGGGGAAACTCTCGGTGGGCCCCTGAGCATGGTAAACCTGGAATTGTTTTTTAACTGCATATACATCCTTGAAAGAGACAGAAAAGCAGAGAAAGAGAGGCAAAAAGCAAGAGGCAGTATATATAGAAGACATTTGCAGTCATTTACAGTAGCTGTAGGGTGGGCCCCTAAAATAAATTCCACCGGTTGGCCCAGTAGCAACTTAACTGGTGTGCCCCTAGACTTAACTTTACCTGTGGGCCCAAGGCACCCCAGTCTGACATTGATTGGCCGAATCACTCATCACTACTTATTAGTTCTTTTTTTAATCTAATGGCAAAATCTAACATGTTTAAAATTATTTTCACAGGTCAATAGTGTTCACAGCCTTTAACATTGCACAGTACTCAATAAAACCAATGGGTTGTTTATGTAGTGGACAAACACTAGTAACCATTTTCCATCTTAGCACAGAGACATGGATCCTGGACAGGGACCCCTTACACAAACGCACCTCTTTTAACCTCCCTTGGAGGTTAATAAGTCTTTTCCTGTTGATCAGTGGCATACATTCTCTATGATTCATAAACCAAGGAAGCTTTCAATGGTAGAATATTAGACATATATGGTGTTGTCAGGTCTTCTTTGATCATTTTTTTTTGTGTAAAGTTTTGAGAACCCAAAAAAAAGTGGTCTATATTGATCCAATAGTGCAGTCACAAACCAAGATGGTTGAGAAAAACTGGTAATCTGAAACTAGATATGCCCTTAAAAACTAAGTGATATACTGTAAAGGAAAGAAGATTGAATATGCAAATAAAGGAACAGAAAACTCAAATCTCTAGTTCTCTCAATCTGTACTTTATTTCAATTAATACTTTTCTCTGAATCAGCTTGACATTGTTATATAAATGTGCTGGTACAGAACAGAAACTGACCCGTACAAGATCTAATCCGTAAATCTCTTATTGGAACTTAACCACCTTCTTTCATGAATGATGAATTGAATAATAACGGCTTGTTGCCAATTTCCCAGAATTTACTAGCTCACATGCCAAAATCTTAGCACCATTATATTGTAGCCGAAGTAAATTTATAGTTTGAAAACTCTTTCCTTTCCTTTTTATTGCTGAAAGATGTCATAATACTATATAAATTCTAAACCAGCTCTCATTCCTTGTGTGGCTTCATGGCTGACCTTTCTCATTCTTTGTGGGTCATCCATGATTTCAATAAGTGCAGTGGATAAGATGTAAGGTATAGTGACTACGTAGTCTTGATCTTTTAGCATTACACCTGTTTTTTGAATGGATAACATCTCAGAATGAAGGAATGCTCTAATTGAGAACTATCTCTGGTGTAGTTAAATGATAGTTTCCCCAAGAAGGCCTCCTGATTTAGACTAGGGCTGCATGATGGCTTTATGGATGACCTACCTTCAATATTTTGGCACAGTAAGGGCATGCTCACACACTTTGTTCATTGGCCACAATGAAGTATATTTTGAAAACGGGACACTTGCACATCGTGACTTACATTTTCTAACACAGGTGGCTATGACATTATTATTCACTAGCCTGCATTAAGACAATAGGTCAATAGAAACCTCTGGTCTGTTCAACTGCACACAGATGGAAAAACCTTGTTAATACTAAAGCTGATATGTATGATTTTTGGCGCCCAGATGCTAATTTTATTGCGCACACTAGTAGTGCGCCTGAATCTATAAACCTGTTTTACTGTGGGTCATAAATCAGGCGCATTCTAGCGCAAAGACAACAATTCAGGCTCAGGTAGACCACTTTTAAAGTGGTTTACCTGTTCCAGCAGTAATGCACCTGGATTTGCCATACTGAAGCTATAAATGTGTAGCTTCGTATGGTTCTAGTGCGCCCCGCCTCCCGCACGCCCCCTGATCTCAGGCGCATTACAAAGTGCCAAGGGTGCTCTGTGATGCGCCTGATACTGGAGCAGGGGCGTAACTACCAGGGTAGCAGATGTAGCAGCTGCCCCGTGGCCCGGGCTCTTAGGGGGCCCGACGCAGCTGCTACTGCGTCCGCTACCCTGGTAATGCCACTCCTGGGCCCGCCAGCAACGAACATACTAGTTCACTGCCGGCGGGCGGGGGAGCTGAGGGGCCCGGTGCATACTGCCTCTGAACGCCCGGGCCCTCCGGCCCAAGCATTCACAGGCAGCACTACCTGGAGATAGCAGAGTGGAGAGCTGCCGCTCTGCTACTTCCCCTGCCGGCTCTCTGTGGTCACGTGAGCAGAGAGGCTGGAGCACGGCGCATCGGGGGGAACTTGGAGTGAGGTAAGTAAGTTGTTTATTATTTTACCTACCCTATAGCCTGCCTAAATAGCCCCCCCAGACTGCCGATATACCCCCCCCCAGCCTGCCTAAATAGCCCCCCAGCCTGCCTATATACCCCCAGCCTGCCTTCATAGCCCCCAGCCAGCCTACATAGTCCCCCAGCCTGCCTATATACCTCCAGCCTGCCTATATATCCCCAGCCTGCCTGCATAGGCCCCCAGCCTGCCTACATAGTCCCCCACCTGCTAATACCCCCACCTGCTACATAGCCCTCCAGCCTGCCTCTATACCGCCAGCCTGCCCTACATAGCCCCCAGCCTTGCCTATAACCCTCCAGGCTTGCCCTATTATAAACCCCCCAGCCTGCCTATGTAACCCCCCCAACCTGCCTATACACCCCCAGCCTGCCTATATATCCCCCAGCCTGCCTGCATAGCCCCCCAGCCTACCTATATACCCCAAGCCTGCCTATATAGCCTCTCCCCAGCCTGCCTACATATCCCCCCAAGCCTGCCTATATAGCCCCCTAAAGCCTGCCTATATAACTCTCTAAATCTGCCTGCCTGAATAGCCCTATAGCCCCCGTGAAGCCTGTCTGCTTATATAACCCCTATAGCCCCCTAAAGCTTGCCTACCTATATAGCAGCCAAAGCCTACATGTATACTTATATGGGACCCCTTTAGCTACCTAAACCCTGCCTACCTACCTATATGGCCCCTATAGCCCACCTAACCCACCTAACTATATAGCCCCCTAAAGCCTGCCTATATAACTCTCTAAATCTGTCTGCCTGAATAGCCCTATAGCCCCCGTGAAGCCTGTCTGCTTATATAACCCCTATAGCCCCATAAAGCTTGCCTACCTATATAGCAGCCGAAGCCTACGTGTATACTTATATGGGGCCCCTTTAGCTACCTAAACCCTGCCTACCTACCTATATGGCCCCTATAGCCCACCTAACCCCTGTCTACCTTTATGGCCCCATATAGCCTATCAAAACCCTGCCTGCCTAAATGGACCCCATATAGCCAGGGGGGGCAGGTGCTGGAAAAGTCAGGATTCGAAAATATTTGTGTCTAAATCTCCAGGGACAAGTGGTCGGGAGATGTCATGATGGCGGTCTGGACCGGATGCAGAACAACAGGGAAAGTCAACGAGTCGTCAGAGAAACATCACCTGTGAGTCACAAGATGTAACTACACTTTAATCACTTATGTCTGCAGAGTCTGTGTACACTGCTGTCTACCACTATATGGTCACTGTATAGTGGTTATATACAGTCTGCAGAGCCTGTGTACACTAATATACACTCACCGGCCACTTTATTAGGTACACCATGCTAGTAACGGGTTAGACCCCCTTTTGACTTCAGAACTGCCTCAATTCTTCGTGGCATAGATTCCACAAGGTGTTGACAACGATGCCTCAATTGGTACCAAGGGGCCCAAAGAGTGCCAAGAAAATAGTCCCCACACCATGACACCACCACCAGCCCTGAACCGTTGATACAAGGCAGGATGGATCCATGCTTTCATGTTGTTGACGCCAAATTCTGACCCTACCATCCGAATGTCGCAGCAGAAATCGAGACTCATCAGACCAGGCAACGTTTTCCAATCTTCTACTGTCCAATTTCGATGAGCTTGGGCAAATTGGAGCCTCAGTTTCCTGTTTTTAGCTGAAAGGAGTGCACCCGGTGTGGTCTTCTGCTGCTGTACCCATCTGCCTCAAAGTTCGCCGTACTGGTGCGTTCAGAGATGCTCTTCTGCCTACCTGGTTGTAACGGGTGGCTATTGAGTCACTGTTGCCTTTCTATCAGCTCGAACCAGTCTGCCCATTCTCCTTTGACCTCTGGCATCAACAAGCATTTTCCGCCCACAGGACTGCCGCTCACTGGATGTTTTTTTCTTTTCAGACCATTCTCTGTAAACCCTAGAGATGGTTGTGCGTGAAAATCCCAGGAGATCAGCAGTTTCTGAAATACTCAGTGCGGGCACCAACAACCATGCCACGTTCAAAGGCACTCAAATCACCTTTCTTCCCCATACTGATGCTCGGTTGAACTGCGGGAGATTGTCTTGACCATGTCTACATGCCTAAATGCACTGAGTTGCCGCCATGTGATTGGCTGATTAGAAATTAAGTGTTAACGAGCAGTTGGACAGGTGTACCTAATAAAGTGGCCGGTGAGTGTATACCACTATATGGTCACTATATGGGGCTACACTAGATCTCGAGCTGAAAAGACGGCAGACTTCTGGAGCAGCCCCATTCATACACGGCCCCCTAATGGTCCAGGGTGAGGCTAGGTTAATATTGGCACTATTTCTAAGACCACAAAAATGAGCTAATACTGTTCTAAAATTGTGCCATAGAAATTGCAAAAAATGGAGCATCTTTTTTTGCAGGATCCATTGACTAGCTGTAAATACATGTTAAATGCTTAGATGCCTTGCCCTACACTTTTGGGCACACACATCGATACTAAGGGCCACATGTATGAAAACTGTCTAGGTCTAAGACTTTCTTAGATTCCCATAGCAACCAATCAGAGCTCCCCTTTCATTTCATATTGTGCATGAAAAAATGAAAGTGGAGGTCTAGTTGGTTGCTATCGGCAACAAAGAAAGTCTTAGGCTATGTTCACACGTCTTAACTGCGGGACGTAATTACACCCTGCAATTACGCCGTATGGACGGGGGCGAGGCGGAAGCGGGGGAGGGAGCGGGGGCCGGCACCTCGCCGGCCCATAGACATTCATTACCAGCGGCGCGTATACGCCGCTGGTAATTCACATGTCAAATATCTCCCCCCCCGGCGGATTAGCCGAGCAGGGAAGGGAGACGTAATCCAAAGTTCTCTATGAGAACTGTGGTTTAAACCGTAATGACTAGGCCGTTTCAGCCCGTAATTTGCGCACTCCGGCGCGTAATTACGGACCGAAATATGGCCCATTTTAAGCCGTGTGAACATGGCCTTAGGGTATGGCCACACGGCAGTTGTAAAATGACAGTCAGATTCTGGTTAAGAATCCAGATGGTATTTTATCGTCTTTTGGTTTTGGGGGGTGTTACTGTCCATAGTTTGCAGATTCAGCCATCCTCCTTAACTATAGAAAAGCATCGGCAGCTGAGAACCGGATGAAAGATTGTGCATGTTACAAGTTTTCCGTAACACCAGCGATGTGAAATTCCACCCAGTAGAAAATACTTGCACTGCAGACTACTGGACGGATTTTCTATTGATGTCTACAAGGTTGGTTGACAGTTGGTTTTCCAGAAGGTTTTCAAATCCGAAAAACGACTGAAAACTCTTGCCGTGTGGATGAACCCTTAAACAATTTCATACATGTCCCCCCTAAGTCTCTTGAAATCAAACCACCATTTAAATTCAGTTCATGAAACTATTTTAGCTGCATTTTGCCCAGAGGCAATAAATATCAAACACAAGATGCAACTATTTCCTAAATTCAGAAAAGCAATATGTGAAACCAGCACCTATTTCTTTAGGACCTTAATGGCATGCAAAGTTGTTGAGGTTTCCAGGCAGACATCATTGTATTCTTCTCCCTTTCATTCACTTCAGATTTCCACTCACTTACACCTATGACATCATTTTAAAGTGCCCTAGGCATTTTTTTTCTCCATTCAGCTGTGCATTCTAGAAACTGATTGAAAGAATACAATACCTTTCTGCCAGGTAATCATAGTGAATTTTGTCTGGAAACAGCCAATTTGGAAGCTGGAATGACAGTTTACTATTGGCGAGAAGAGCAAATCAGTGTTTGTAAATTGCATATCATTTGCATCTATTGCGAGAGCAAGGTCACATTCAGTGATAGAAAAACACAAACATATTAACATGTAAGTCATTGCTGCTAGAGTACGCAGTGTATGTATGAAGACTACAAAACAGCTCCATTGAAGCAGTGGTAAAGTTAATTTTTAAAGGCCCACACATCATGATACACACATTAAACAATGAGGGGGGCCTTTAAATGAATCTCATGCATTGCAGAGACCTTTGAAGGAATTGTATGACTGTTGTAGCAATAAAAGTGGCATGTTTCTTACTAAATGTGCACTGCTTAAGATAAACCATCACTAGAATATTCACTTATTTAATTGTAAATTACGGTAGCTAGGTAGCGAGACTTAAAAGGGTTGTTCAGAAAAAAATACTTTCTAAATAACAGCTCTTCTAAAGTTGTGTGCTTCCTTCAGTTCTACAGTACATCAGGTGTTTGAGAACAGGGAGTTCAGCAGTTCTGTGTCTCTGCACACAGGAAAACAGCTCTGTGTTGAGCCCAGGAGATCAGGTGACCAAAAGGATGTGGCTTTTTTTTCAGGGCAGTGTTTGAAGCCAGCATTAGCAAAAGATCTCCCGTTCACGTAACAACATAACTAGGAGGCATGGAAAACACAGGACTGCTTGTGGCAGGAAACAATCAACAAGAAGTTATTTCTTTTCCATAAGGCCACAGGAGACAAACAGGTAGACATTAGTGATTATGGATTGCAGGCCACCATGCTCTTAATTATAGCAATAGCATTTATGCTATGATTGAAGGCATGGTTGGCTAAAATAAAAAGTTATAATATCTGCACATTGAGTCTTCTGTGGTCTTATGGAAAAAATACAGTCAAGTCACATTATTATGACCAGTTCCTGCTTTCAATGTTAACAATGTGTGGCTACACAGACATGCCAGGAGATGGGACAGTTCTACTTTTAATGAGAAATGCCTCTGATGAGATAACACCCATGTCAATTAAAACCTGTCGATCAATTAGTAAGACCATCCTCTGGACTCATAATTACAGAATGCACATGGATATAAATCAATACATTTCAAGGCATTCATAATCCCTTCCAACAAAACTATATGTATATCTGCTTTACCAGCTTATAACATACTGCATGCACTAAAGTCAGGCTGTTTAATATGATAAATCCACTTTAACCCCTTCCTGACATGTGACATATATGTACATCACAATAATGTGCAGAGTGTATGTCTGCCCCGTATCTTAGTCTATACATATATAGTCTGTATATACACATTTGGGAAAATAAATATTTGATACATTGGCAATTTTGCAAGTCTTCCCACCTAAGAATGTGGAGGTCTGCTCATAAGGAAGCCACATGTCTTAAGTTGGCTTGGTGGATATATAAGATGTGTGATTGGCTGACTAGACACTGACATAGTTAGAGGGGATGAGTTATAAGAGTTGAAAAAAAGGATGATTATTCCCTTTTGACCAAAGGTGGCAGTATTTCTGAAACTGTGCTGTTTGTGAAAAGTTTAAAGTGGATGGACAAAGGGCACCATTGTGAATAAGTGACAAGAAGACTGTGGAACACCCTGTGCTATTGTCACTGTGACTCCAGCAGCAACAATGATGATAGGAAATATAAATATATCAATCCATAGGTAAAAACATTTAAACATAACACATAGTAGAAACACGCCATGTGTCATTGGTGTCCAAGGTAAACATTGGCTATGAAATTATTTGAGAGTGGACGTCACTCTACAGTGGAGTAGCTCACCAGCAAAATAAACTAGGGGACTATCAGATGAGAGTGTAAAACTACAGTGCAGTGAAGCTTAGTGCATATGCGGCTCTAAAGTAGATGGGTAGTCACTGCATGCTACAATTTTTATGGAAGTATCAGAATTTGACCTCTGTTGATTGTCAAAAGGTTGCCTTTACTAATAAATGGGTTTTAGAGTTTCAGATGAAGAATATAAAAGAACAAGCACTCTTCTACCATTACTGGAAGAACACAAGCTGATAGTGGTAGAGCTATGGTATCAGGAATGTTTTTGTGGCATCCCCCAGGCCCACTCATCCATGTGGAAGGCATTTTCAACTGATTTGAGCATCAATCTATCCTGGCAGATCACGTAAACCCATACACGTTGATTGGCGTCCCTTGGAAAGATTGGCTCCGCTCGCAAGACAACGCAACACATGACCAACAATCTCCCAGACTGGTTGGAAGAGAATGACCAAGGTTTCCAATTAATATCCTGCCCCCCCCTCCACCTCCACCCCACCACTACACCATTATATACACACTACACCATTATATACACATCTCTGTCCTTCACCTTCTGTCTCCTTTCTCCTCTATTGTAGATTGTAAGCTCTTGCGGGCAGGGTGTTCTCTCCTTCTGTATTAGTTTATTGTTATGTGCTCATTCTGAATTTGTCCTGGTCTCATAATATGTATTCAAACCCCTTTGGTTGTACAGTGCCCTGGAATTAATGGTGCTCAAAATAAATAATAATAATTTTTACCCAGATTTGAACCCAATTGAGCATCTCTAGGACCACCTTGATCGTTGTGTTCACTCTTTGGATCCTCCTCCACACATCCTCCAGCAGCTGTTAGATGCAGTCAGCATGGCTCCAGGTACTTGTGACAACCTACCAGGGTCTTATCGAGTCGCTCACAGCCCATTGAGCTGCTGTCTATGCTGCGCACAATGGGTGTTGCGGATATTAGCTGGTGTTTATAATAATGTGACTCGTTGGTGTAAAAGCCATTTTTATGGGATGTTGGAAGGTGTTCTTGTTAAAGAGAACTACAGTCCTTTAATCCTGGCTCCCAAAGCTTTCAACATGATGCAGCAAACATGGAGCATGGAAGGAGAAAGATAAATGAAGAACAACAAAGGATCCTGAGACTTGTAGTTAAAAAATGGGAGGTCACATACAGTAGAGGAAAACAACAAATTAGCACAGAAGACATTTAATGGGGATTAACTAAGACTAAGGCAAGCAATGTAAGGATTTTTTGGGACATTTTTCTGTTATTCCTCTTGGAATTAATAATTGGGAATTACCACTCTCATTTTTTCAATGGGTGTATTTCTGCATAGGGTGGCACAGTCCACTCAGTGCTAATAGTCTCATCTGTTACTAGCATCACTAATAGGCAGGTGGTGGATCCGCTGGATTGACTGCAAGATTTGATAATAACCACGCAAGGGAGCGGAGTCTAAGGCGCCACTGGTTCTCATTAAAACCTGCTGCAAGGCAGGATGGACTTGGCTGCGGAGAATTCCACGGTTGCTGTCCCTGACGTGGTCGCTTGTGGTGACAACGAGGTACCAAGGGACAGGCCCAGACACATTCAAGGTACAGGCAGACGATCAGGGCAGGCGGCTCTCTAGTAGAGTCTATAGTCAGACAAAAGATCCGGGCAGGTAGCAGGCAGAGGAATAGTCAGGAAGCTAAGCAAAGGGTCAAACCAAGAACACACTTAGATAGCAAATAGCGCACTGAAACACCAACTAAACACACCACAACTGTAAGAGAAAGCAGGGGGAGTTGGCTGGCTATTGAATTAAGGTGGCTGGCTATTAGGGGTCAGTGGCACATGCTAGCCCTTTACATTTATCAAAAATGGAAGCAGAGGAGAGCCGATGTAAGTAAAAGGCAGAGCACAGTGGGTGGTAAGGGAGGACATGAGCACGTCCATGGTCAAGAGCGGGGACAGTGAAGTGTATCGTGACATCATCAATATGTAGAACTACACTCTACTGACAAGGATAATTATATGGTCCAGTTATTATATTTCCAAATGGCATGACAATGGAATGACACAATGTAGAAAAAGAAACAATGTTTTAATATTATTTCATGGGAATATGAGTATTTGCTAAAACAGACATGCCACTCACAGAATAAAGTAACAATACTACTAGGGTTATTCTAGTACCTCAAAAATCACAGAAATTATAAACCCAGTCCTAAAATATAACTTTTAATAAATGCATAATATAAAAAAAAAAAAAAAAAGACAAATTACACCAGTGCTACGTGTCTATCTAAGGTATACAGGGTGCAGGATATAAAGGATGCTTCAGATATATTCACCCAAAGGGTAACACTCCAAGAAAGCCTAAACTTTCCACTATCAAATCCTAAAATACAGATGGGGTAATCGCCCCGAAAAAGGACGGCCCCACCTCTCGATGACTCACCCTATTAAATATCTATCTAAAGGGGTGAAAACAATCAACACCTGTAATACCCTCGACAGTTGTGACCTAAAAACACATATACAAAAATCTATATACACAAGCCTATGATAAGGGCAATAATGTTACTAGATTAGATTATATTAACCTGAATGCAATAAATATATATCATCATTTGGGTATATTACTTCCCTTTGCATTCGATGGACTTCCCAACACGTTTCTTCCTCTATAATCGCTGAGGACTCATCAGGGGAAATACGTCTAATCCTTCCATGGATGCCAGACAAAATGAGCAGCACTCCTGGATGCATAGATGTGCCTCACTAGTCTCTCTCAAGCCATAGATTTAAATACCCGCCTTTCAGGGCAAACAACGCCCACTATGTGGGCGTGTACCTAATTCCGATTTGACCCCCGTCATGTACTGTTACACAATATATGTTTCCTACCTATTAAAGGACGCCGGTATGCTACTTCCCTAAACGAAATGCCCGCGTCCCATGCTTGCTACGTCACGAGTGTACGCTCGTGAGAATAGGGAAGATCTCGCGCATGAGCGGTAGCGATCTCCCGGTCCCGATACTCGCGCATGCGCGGTCACCGAAAAAACTCATGCATGCGCATCACTGATATTTAATCACGGACGCTAAGAGTTCTTCCGAACACCCTGTACAGACAAATGATGGCCATATACGGTAAAATATATAATATAGTGTATGCATGTCGCACAACTAGTACATAAAATTGAGATAGGGTGGGCATTATACACATAAAACATAACTTAAGGAAGAGAACGGGGGTCTCATTATATGTGATATCCTAAAAGATGCAGACAAACAGAGGGTATCGCCAATGTACCAATCCATAACATTGCCCCTATGATGAAAGGCAGCAAGTGAGGCATATATTTATATAATCAAAAAGGTATTACAAATGATGTTCAGATGAAATAAGGTCAATGGGCCATTCTGCCCCAATGGACCACCACATCAATGTGTGATTTGGCAAACCAGACTCCAACCAGAAAAATGTAACCTAGGTTTCAAATAAAACATCCAAAATACAAAAACTCATTGAGACCATTTGGCTGTAAAGTCTTTAACCTAAAGGTCCATTCAGTTTCTTTACGTAGTAGTTTTTTATCTACGTCTCCCTTCCTTACTGTGGTGTTAATTTTTTCAATACCAATAAAGGTCATTCCTGCAAAGACCCCTCCCTGTTCTTCCCAAATATGTTTAGCAAGTGGGGTATCTCGGCGATGTCTAATGTCCCCAACATGTTCCCCTATTCGGGTCTTTAGTTGTCTAATTGTTTTGCCAATATATTGTTTTTGGCAATGACACGTACACAAATAAACCACGCCTTTCGTTACACAGTTTATGAAATCACGTATTTCGAAGGTACAGCCTGTACTGTGGCTTCTAAATTCTTTAGTCTTGGCTACATATGGACAGGCAACACATTTACTGCAGCGGAACATCCCATTGGGCTTTCTATCAAGCCACGTTTTTCCTCCAGATGGGGGCATATAGTGACTATGTATAAGTCTATCCCTGATAGATCTTCCATTCCTGAAGGTAATGAGGGGTTTAGGTGATAAAACCTCCCCCAAATCTTTGTCTGTCAATAGGATGTTCCAATATTTACTGATGATCCCTCTCACGTCTTGATTTCTATCATCAAACGTACCTATAATTCTAGGGGAGGTCTCAAGTCCTGTCCCTTTAGGTTTACCATGGAGAAGAGTACTTCTTTCACTCTCTAGGGCATTTTTAAAGGCAGGTTTTAGGGTATGTAAGGGATAGCCCCTTTCTAGAAATCTTTCCTTTAAATCGTCCGCCTGTCTGTAGAAATCTTCCACTCTCGAGCAATTTCTTCTAGCTCTCAAATATTGACCTTTGGGAATGCCTTCTTTTAGACAGATGGGATGGTGGCTGTCCCACCTTAGAAGGCTATTCGTGGCCGTTTTTTTACGGAACGTAGTAGTTTGTAAATTGCCCAATGGATCCTTTTTGATTTGGAGGTCCAAGAAGGCAATTTCCGACTTGTGGATCTCTGATGTGAATTTTAGACCCACTTCGTTCCTATTCAGGGCCTCCATAAACGAAGCGAAGGCCACCTCTGTACCCTGCCACAGGACAAAGACGTCATCTATAAATCTTACCCACAGCAAGATCTTAAATATAAATGGTTCAAGTTCATCACCAAAGACAATTGTGCTCTCCCACCAGCCCAGGAAGAGGTTTGAGTAGGACGAAGCACATGAGTTCCCCATGGCCGTCCCCCGGAGCTGGTGGAAGAGCTTTGAGCCGAACAAGAAGAAATTATGGGTGAGGGTAAACTCGAGTAGTTGCAGTACAAGCAAATTATGACGATGATGTTGACTTCCCCTTGTTTTTAGGTAAAAATCTACTGCCTTTAGGCCCCAGTGGTGTGGGATGCTACTATAAAGTGCTTCCACATCCACCGAGGCCAATCTCACATCTTCATCCACTGAGATTCCCTCCAGTCTAATTAATAAATCAGAGCTGTCCCTAAGGTAAGATGGAAGAGATGACACAAATCCCCTCAATATTTTGTCCAGATAAATTCCGATATTTTGAGACAAAGAGCCTACTCCCGAGACTATAGGACGCCCTTTTAAAGGGGAAGTACCTTTGTGGATTTTCGGTAATGCGTAAAACGTGGCTATTTGTGGTTTATGGGGTATGAGGAAACAAGATTCATCCCTGGAGAGGAGACCTATATCTACACCTATTATCACTATTTCTTCTAACTCTTTTAGGAAGTCATCCGTAGGATCCCTAGTTAGAACAGCATAGCTAGAACGGTCGTCCAGTATTTTTAGACACATTAAATTATACATCTCATGACTCATCAAAACAACATTCCCCCCCTTGTCTGAGGGTTTTATGACGACACTGTCATCAGATTCCAGAGTTCTAAGGGCTTTCATTTCCCTATATGTGTAGTTCTTATTGACTCCTGACCTCATCCTTTCATTATTAAGGTTTTCCAGATCTCTTGTCACCATTTTTAAGAAGATATCTATTTCTGGGGTTGGTTGTGGAGGAGGTGAACGTGTACTCTTTGGACATAAATCTGTATATCCAATATTAGATCCTCCTTCACCCTCCTCCAATAGTTCTGTCAAAGCTTTTATTCCTGGGAGATCTTCCCTCGCTATGCCCAACTGTTCACATGTTTGTGCATCATTATTCCTGAGAAATTTTATCCATTTAATTTTTCGCACGAACAAATTAAGGTCTTTCACCCAGTCAAACTCTTTGAATCTCGAAGTAGGTACAAAGGACAAACCTTTAGATAGTACATTTAGTTCATCCTGTGTAAGAGACCTTTTTGTTAAATTAATTACTTGGTATTCTTTTTCGCTGCGGCTCTCTTTACTCTTGGCTCCTGTTCCTTCTGAGAGTATGGTGGACCCTCCACCTAATCTAAAAAAGGGAGTGCCGATGATGAGGCAGAAGAGGACAGAGAGCTTGAAGAGGACCCCAAGTGGTGATCTCTTGGGAGTCCCCCTCTTGGACTCACTTGTCCACGAACATAATTTCTCTGCCTGCCCCCAGAATCTCTTTGTTGGTTCCATCTCCTAGAGGGTCGACCTCTCCCTCGCTGGAATCTCCCTCTATGATTATACCTACTCCTACTCTTATCACTCTCTTGTTCAGAAGCTGATGGGTCAATAGCCCTCGATTCGCCTTCGTATAAATACGAAAATGCTTTACCTTCTTTGAACTCTGCCAAGTCAAGGACAAACTGCTTATGCTTACGTTCTTTGATGTTACGTTGATACTTGTCTACTGCTGCCTGTAATAAAGACTCCCTTCTCGCAAATTCAGGATCAGATCTATATTTTAATGCTTTCTCCTTAAGCTCTTTTAGGTGTATGGCGGTCTTGTCTAGAGTTATTTTTTCCTCTTCAAGTAAGAAACCCATCAATTTAAAAGAAGAAGACAATAATTCATTCTCCCATTTTTCAATTAATTCGGGGGTTCTGGACCTAGGTGAGGGACTGACTAAGGGTCTAAGATCCTTCGGCGCAATTTTAGATTTAATATAATTCTCTAGGCTTAATGTTTCCCAGAATGATTTAATATTTTCTTTATATGCACCATAAAGTTTGTTTGCTCATTCTCACCTGACAAGTCACAATTAGAAAAAACTTTCTGTGCCTCATTGAGCCATTTTTCAGTGTCATCTGGTTCACTAAGGAAACCTTCCATTAAACCACTCACAGAATAAAGTAACAATACTACTAGGGTTATTCTAGTACCTCAAAAATCACAGAAATTTATAAACCCAGTCCTAAAATATAACTTTTAATAAATGCATAATAAAAAAAAAAAAAGACAAATTACACCAGTGCTACGTGTCTATCTAAGGTATACAGGGTGCAGGATATAAAGGATGCTTCAGATATATTCACCCAAAGGGTAACACTCCAAGAAAGCCTAAACTTTCCACTATTAAATCCTAAAATACAGATGGGGTAATCGCCCCGAAAAATGACGGCCCCACCTCTCGATGACTCACCCTATTAAATATCTATCTAAAGGGGTGAAAACAATCAACACCTGTAATACCCTCGACAGTTGTGACCTAAAAACACATATACAAAAATCTATATACACAAGCCTATGATAAGGGCAATAATGTTATTAGATTAGATTATATTAACCTGAATGCAATAAATATATATCATCATTTGGTTATATTACTTCCCTTTGCATTCGATGGACTTCCCAACGTGTTTCTTCCTCTATAATCGCTGAGGACTCATCAGGGGAAATGCGTCTAATCCTTCCATAGATGCCAGACAAAATGAGCAGCACTCCTGGATGCATAGATGTGCCTCACTAGTCTCTCTCAAGCCATAGATTTAAATACCCGCCTTTCAGGGCAAACAACGCCCACTATGTGGGCGTGTACCTAATTCCGAGATGGGGCAGTTCTACTTTTAATGAGAAATACCTCTGATGAGATAACACTCATGTCAATTAAAGCCTGCCGACCAATTAGTGAGCCCATCCTCTGGACTCTTAATCACAGAATGCAAATGGATATAAATCAATACATTACAAGGCATTCATAATCCCTTCCAACAAAACTATATGTATATCTGCTTCACTTTTCCAGCTTATGAAATGCTGCATGCACTAAAGTCAGGCTATTTAATATGGTAAATCCACCTTAACCCCTTCCGACATGTGACATATATGTACATCACAATAATGTGCAGAGAGTATGTCTGCTCCGGATCTTAGTCTACAGATATAGTCTCTATATACACATTGGGGGAAATAAGTATTTGATACATTGGCAATTTTGCAAGTCTTCCCACCTAAGAATGGGGAGGTGTGTAATTTTTATTACAGGTACACTTCAACTGTGAGAGATCTAAAAAAATAATTTAGAAAACCACATTGTATGATTTTTAAATAATTCATTTGCATTTTGTTGCATGAAATAAGTATTTCATCACTTACCAACCAGCAAGAATTCTGGTTCTCACAGACCTGTTAGTTTATCTTTAAGAAGTCAACCTACTCTGCACTCATTACCGGTAATAATTACACCTGTTTGAACTCGTTACCTGTATAAAAGACACCTGTCCACACACTCAATCACACTCCAACCTCTTCGCCATGGCCAAGACCAAAGAGCTGTCTAATGACACCAGGGACAAAATTGTAGACCTGCACAAGGCTTGGATGGGCTACAGGACAATAGGCAAGCAGCTTGGTGAGAAGGCAAATACTACTATTGCAAAATGGAAGAAACACAAGATGACTGTCAATCGTCCTCGGTCTGGGGCTCCATGCAAGATCTCGTCTCGTTGGGTAAGGATGATTCTGGGAAAGGTCAGGAATCAGCCCAGACCTACATGCGAGGATCTGGTCAATGACCTGAATAGAGTTGAGACCACAGTTTCAAAGATTACTGCTAGTAACACACTAAAATCCTGCAGGGCACGCATGTCCCCCTGCTTACACCAGCATATGTTCAGGCACATTTGAAGTTCACCTATGACCACATGGATGATCCAGAGGAGGCATGGGAGAAGGTCGTGACCAAAATAGAACTTTTTGGTATCAACTGTTTGGAGAAAGAAGAATGAGTACAACCCCAAGAACACCATCCCGATCATGAAGCATGGGGGTTTAACCATCATACTTTGGGGTTTCTTTTCTGCAAAGGAGACATGATTGGTTTGTATTAAAGGGTGGATGGATGGGGCTGTGTATCGTGAGATTTTGGCCAAACAAGCTCCTTCCCTCAGTAAGAGCATTGTAGATAAGTCATGCCTGTGTCTTCCAGCAGGACAATGACCGAAACATACATCCAAGGAAACTAAAGAGTGGCTCCGTAAGAAGTTCTGTTTTTTCTTTTGTATCAAATACTTATTTTCCCCTATAAATCTATCTATCTATCTATCTATCTATCTATTATATTATATTAATATATATATATATATATATATATATATATATTATATATATATATAATATATGTGTATACATAGATATATATAGATATGTGTGTGCTTGTGTCCACCTATCTAGCCACATAACAACTAGTACAAAACCAAAGCTTTTTTTCACAAGTTCGGTCAAAGCAGTGCTGAACTGAATAAGGATCTATTTGAGCAATATTATCTATGACACTTTCATCACTATGCTGTTCCATATTAGAGGTGAATCATGCATTGGTTCTTGCCATGTACTGACAAAAGGTTTGTGACCCACTAGTTCCGGCTTCTAGGTCTCCAGGGACCTTTAGCAGTCGAAAAACCTTTTGACTATTTTGTTATGTACACCCTTATCTAAAACCCTTTTCATAATCACAGCAAATGAGGCTGGTCTCATCTACACTAATGAAAAGAGTGTTTCTTCAAGCTATTTTTAACCAGCTACATGTCTCATAATATTCTGTACATTAACAAATGATTTTTTTTGTCTAATTTACATTTTTCTATTTCATGGTCTTTAGAACGCATTTGTAAAATGATTTGTTAGGTTTGAAAAAATAGTAAACTCCACTGTTTTCTATGGGCCATCAAATCAGTAAATACAGCAAATTGGTAAATTTGTTAAATAATTAGCTAATTGGACAAATTAGTTTATTTGGCACTTAATTGCAAGTCAAGGCAACATGTTATTGTGTGATACTGCTGAGATTATTTACAGTCAATTAATGGTTTAACATGGAACACACACGCAATCTTGCACACATTCCTTCACACACACAGAATAAAATCAGAAATTCCTGTATGTAGGCTAACAGCCTTTGCTTGCGTGCTAAGAACAAAAAAGGAACATGACAAATACTCCCTGAATACCCAGCCTTTAAATATGTACGAGTCTTACGCACGCAGAAGCAAGTTACAGTAGGAAACTGCATACATTATCCTAATCACAGATAG
This sequence comes from Phyllomedusa bahiana, assembly GCA_025379985.1. Classification (NCBI taxonomy): domain Eukaryota; kingdom Metazoa; phylum Chordata; class Amphibia; order Anura; family Hylidae; genus Phyllomedusa; species Phyllomedusa bahiana. The sequence goes on from JAODAL010004764.1 coordinate 42,496, forward strand.
ACATAGACAAACATTTAGTGCATCCTATCATGGGTAAATGGCTGGAAAGGGAAAATAGATCAAATTAGCAATATCTAAAATCACTACAATGAGTTTTATTGTCACTGTGTGACAACAATTCAATAATTTCTTAACAGAATATATTTCAAGGTCCCTATAATCCTGGAGTCTTAAACTGCAGCAAATATGAATGTATGCTGAAAAAAATATTTAAAACAATTATATTATATATTTCTCAGACAAAATATTATTTCATAATATAGATACAACAAGATTCAGCTCAAGATTATGCTAAATAAAGCAGTTCCAATAGGTTGTGTATGGGACCAAAAATAGTACAATTTTCTTTTTTTAAATATACAATTATTAATACATAAACCATTGCGTTTATTGTTTGAACATACCGACAGACATTTTTGAGTCACAAAAAAAGATATATATATAAAAAACAACAAAAAAAAATGTAAACTAATTTCAAGTTATTTTTGGTAATTATTTATTTTTTTTTTTTTTACTTTGCGTACAGTTTCCTTACACACTTGATTCTACAGCACAAATTATATTTTTTTCAAACTTAAAAAAATTCACTTTTTCCCCCAAAAAATTTTGGTTGATGAATTACTTAAATTGAGTGTCTAGTGGATTCTGTAACGATAGCAAACATTTTGTTGTAAAATCTTTGTTCTGTGCATTAAACAATGTTTGTAATATTAAGAAATATTTCTATCATTTAATAAAATTAAATTAAAGTAAAAAAAAAAAAATACCGTCAACTATTCGAGAGCAAAGGGCATTGTGTATGTTTTAAGGTGTGGGTAGATGTTGGATGTCCAAATTATGTTTCTAAAAAAGTTTGATTAATAGATGGCAATTATGGCCATTGGTATCTATCTATCTGTCTGTCTGTCTGTCTGTCTATCTATGTCTTTCTCTCTCTTTCTACCTAAGGCCTGGTTCACATCTGAGTTTGGCTTTTAGTTGTTCTATTCTGCATTGTAATGAGAAAAATGGAAAAGAACAATTGTCCAGTTTGTCTCTATTCCATCATATTTCACTTTTTTGACAAAAAAATAGCATCTCATTCTGTGCTATTGTTTTTATGGTAAAAAAAACTGATAAAAGACTCTTATATTTTTTTCTCTTTCCGTTAAAGTCAAGGAAAAACAGATACAAGTAGATGGGTATCTTTTCCATCTTTTTTTACATCTGCTAAACAGATCTGGTCATTTCTTTGGGCATGCGGAGAATTTTTTTTAAAAAAGTGATCCGTTTCTATCGTAAATAAACTGATGCAAAAATGGAAACAAAAGTATCAGGTCCTCTTTACGGATCCCTCTAAATAGATTACATTTGTGTTTGCATCAGTTAATGTCTGTCTTTGGCTACAGATCCGTTGGAATGGAAGTCCAAAAGGAGGTGTGAACTAGGCCATTATGGAAGAAGACACATCGTAAACTTCTCATTGATATGAAAATGTTTTTCTCTCTTTTAAAATTATAGCTGCATTGAAGTGACAAGGTTTATATATTACTTTCATTGTTGTCATCTTACATGTCTTTTCCCCTGGCTGCTACCATCAACATACAATTAATAGTAGTCTATACTTTTTTAACATACTGATCAGTATATGGCTTTTTCCACACAAGTATAAAGGGCATTTTTTGTGTCCATAATGCAACCCAAAGTCCCAATCTAACTACGAATCTAATGACCCAAACTAACAGCATCAGAAATGTACCTTTATTAAGATATTGAGAATCTAGCCTAACAATAATGCAAATTGATAAATAAGATATATCTTACATAACTGATAAATATATTAAAATATAAAAAGAAAACTAAAGTACAGAAAAACATTTGCGCATATACTGAGCATATAATTTTTAATTAAGCAGATTGAAAAATTTACTCATTTGATTTGCACGGTTATTCTGTCTTTTCGGGTCTTCTGTTACACAATGTATGGTTACCACTTGGGATACTGAACAGGCAAATTCTCGCCAAAGTCCAGGAGAGAAGCCAAACTAGGGCTTAGTTCACACCACATTTGGTCCCTGCATGAATTTTATACACCTGCAAAAGTGTCCTAATATGTACTGTACAGTATTCAGAGGCTTCTAGGGAGAATACTTATATGAGTATAGGGTAAGCTGTTTAATTAAAATATATTTGTATTATTTTTTAATAGTGAGTAAACATTTACCTAGTACATGATTGTATTCATCTGAAAAATACAAAACTTCACCTTCACATAAAAAAATAATAGATTAGTAAAAATCTTGCCAACTGTATATTTTTGTTCAGATTAAAAACTATATACCTGTGTTTTTTCTAAGATTTTTAGAGGTTAGTCAAAAAAAGTATGAAGTTGGTATACTTTTAAATCTCTTTTCATAATTCTTGTTTTCTTTAAAAAATGTACATAGTATACCTGACATTGCATAAACCTAACCTCAAGGTGGCCATATACGTTAGATGAATGTCAACCAATTTTAGTGTGGCTGGTTGACCATCAAATATATGTGGGGGCATCACAATTATCCCCAACAATAGATGGGATTATGAATTTCAGAAATACTTTACATATTTTGTATATGTTAGTTCATCACATAAACCAATCTGCCCATATTTATGGAAGTGCATGTGACACACAGGGTTGCAAAATCTACTGTATGACTTAGTCCTAGAAGAAATGTGAACAGGGTTCAGGCAAGGTTAACGACACAAATCCATTTTCTATCATTTCATTCATAAAAAAAGGAATTGTGGTATCATATAGATATATACACTGGAATATACTGGAGTAATTTGGAATTTTAACCAGAGATTGAATTCTTGAAAAGCACATTAAGAAACAATTGGATCAATTCCTTCATCTGTTTTCACCATCATAAAAAAGTGCTGTTTGGAAAATGCAAGTGGGAACTTTAGGAGTTGACCAGAACCGGGCCATAAAATTGTATAACTGTTGTGGGTAATACATTAAAAAGCTGAAGCGATAGAAAGCAAAAATTAGGAGCGGAAATTGTAAACAGTGCTTATTATTAAAAATAATAATAGAAAAAAAATAACAATATATACACATTATATATAATATACATATATATATATATATATATATATATATATATATATATATATATATATATATATATAATTCTTTATATACATATATGGAAATTATGTTTTCATTATTACTTAAATTGTAAGATTAAATTACCTAGGGATCTCATATATGATGAAATCCTTTTAAATTCTTATGATATTTATATTTCTGTATCTAGAGTTATTCTCATAGTAGGATGTATTTAGCATATTTTTTTATGTATTAAATGTCATCTGCCATTCCATCCAGCCACTTTTATGGAGCAGAATTTTGCTCAATACTTTGTATCAGTAATTGTAAGCCAGGAAACCTTTGTAAGGGTATGTCCACACGGCGTTTGTGAAATACATATTTGGGAACGTACTATGTGCCGAGATATGTACCAAAAAATGTACTACACTTTGTGATATGTATTTGGATATATTTTATGCAATACTTCTCATGTATTGTAAAAACATATTCAACATGCCGTGTGCACTTACCCTAAGCCTTCCTTGTTTAGGACATATTTCTTGTTCTTAGAAATGCTGAAGCTAAATATTGACCATAATACTGTCTAGTAAAATAAGTATTTCGCTAGAAATGTGACATCAAGTCTTAAAGATCAATCCCTAGCTATTTTAATTGTTTTTTTTTCTAAAAAGTTAAACATAACACAGAACTGCATTGCTACGAGAAATACGTAAAACATAACCTTTAATATAGTAAATGTAAGGTAACAAAGTGGTTAAAATCAGTCAATGGCAATCCAGAAAAGAGGATAGCAATATCGGGCAAATGGTATACAACCTGGGTAACCAAGTGATACAACTCACCCTAATACACTCCATTGCTGCCCATCACATAATTGCTGTCTATCACATACAAAGGGGACATCGTCACAATAAGGATGGCCCCAACAGGAACCTAAAGCTGGTGTGCCCTAATTGCATTCTGAGTATACAAATTCTCAAATATATATACATTTCTTTCCCAGGTCTATATGACAATTCCTCAGAGGAAAATATATAATAAATATAATATAAAAATTCAAATCGATTTCTGTTGGTCCATCCTTATCGGGACAATGTCCTCATTGTATGTGATAAGCAGTATAGGGTTTATTAGGGTGAGTATCACTTGATTACCCAGGTTGCATACCATATGTCCTATACTGCTATCTTCTTTTTTGGATTACTATTAATTTATTTTTAACCACTTTTTCACCTTTTATTTAATATATATTAAAGGCTAAGTTTAACGTATTGTCCCATTGAATAAGAAAATTAATTTCTTTATGTATTTGCCTATTCTATTGTGCTTTGGGATAGCTTTTACTTATCCCATATTACTGTTATTGCTATGAGAAACAATACAGTAAGTATCTGTTTGAAATGTAAAAATCCTTCTTTACACACCATCTTCCATTGGGGATAGTCAGCGCTTCCCTAAATATATTAGAAACTGAAATGTTCAGCAAAGTTTCATCTAATATGTATGGGAGCCTTTAAGCAATGTTTAGATGTTACATGTTAGATGGGCACTAAAAATCCACAATAATTTATTGTACTATACATTTTCGAAACCTCATCTGCACGTAGGGGTGCGTTCACACGGCAATGGACAAATACCGGTCGGTTTATCGACTGGTATTAGTCTTGTTTTTCGGCCGTCCCCACAGCAGCAGGGAGGGGGGGGGGGTGGCTTTTCTCCACGATGAGCGGAGAAAAGCCCTCCCTCTTCCCATTGATATGCACATATTCCGTCCGAAAACTGGACGGAAGAATGTACATGATCAATGTTTTTCGGGTGGCCCACGGGCGGAAAAACCGCCGGGCGAAAAACCTGTGCGGTGGGGACTACTGCATGGGTTTTCCATAGGAACCCGTTGTGATAATTTTCGGGCTGGTTTTTCAGGTGGTCTGCAAAACCGCAAACCACCTGAAAAACCGTCTGTAAACCCGTGCCGCGGGGACATGCAGTAGGAGAAAAAGTCCCATTTTAAATTTGCAACATTCTCATTCTGTGGTTTAATTGTCACAGATTTTCACTCTTTGTAAAGCAAAGGTTGGAATCCAAAGCAAATAAATAGTAAAATCCACAACAAAATCCAAAACAAATGTCCATCACATCTGAACTCACCCATAGACAGCAACTGATTTTCATTTATGTAATGCATCTTTTGAGGAAAATTTTTTCTCATGTTATACTGTGGACCGCATTTATAAAAAACGTCTAATGGTTAAACTGTCCTTGTTGCACAATATAATTCAAAGCTTTCAAAAGGCCTTTGTTTTGCTAGGTTGGTGTCACATATAGGGAGACATGTATGATCGGATTTTTCCCCTTTTTCTGGCGTCAAATGCGCCAAAGTGAGTCAGCTACGATGTCTAATGTGCCTAACGAATGTGTTAGGCACATTGTTCGTAAGACTTGACACTTTTTAATGCTCCTAACATGAGAGGGCCTTCTGGGGGTGTTCTTGGGGCGTGTCACACCACACTTGTATTATTAGACACATATATGAATGTCGTTCAGCAAAACTAGGCGCATTACTGCTCGGACAGGCAGACCTATTTCAATGTGCTCTGCCTGAGCCTGAGGAGTCGAAGTGGAGCTAGATTTGCTGCTATGGAAAAAAAGTCAAATATTTCTCAACACACCAGTACAATAATAAAAAGTAATTTATGTTAATTATCAAACTATATAACATTAAATTATTTAAATGTAATAAAAAATGTTATCATAAAATTAATATAAAAATAACTCCTATAAAATGTATTTCAAATTAATAGAATCTAAAACTAATTTTACATTAAATAACCCACTGATGTTGTTCAGATTTTTATATTTTAAATTTTGACTACATTAAATTTGACATTTATTTTTGCTGCTCTCACTCTTTATTTTACATACAGCAAGAGCGAGCACACCACAGGTATTGCTGGGACCTGTGGTCCTCTAAGCAAGATCAATACCATAGTTTCTATTCTCTGACATGCTATTCTAATGACTTTCCTTTTATTTCCAGCTTGTCTATAACCTTAATACATGTTATCAATTACCTTGATTCCAGCATTCACTTTGTTTCAACATTGCAAGTATTGCAGGCACAGACTTCCAGGGCTTCGTTTAAAACACTTGAAACTTTTATTTTAAGTATTAAAATTCTTCAAAAGGTACATACAGCATAGATAGCAGCCTTACCCACTATATGGAAGGAATGGGATCACATAGGTAGAGGATCAACCGACGCGTTTCGGCATAAAGCCTTAATCCTGGTCTAGTTTCAACATACTACTATGTTTCTATTTATAGAAAGCCGGGAGCACCAATCTTAGCTTCTGGTAGAATTAACCCTATAATCACAGTATTGATATTTGCAATCTCATCCTATATAAAATGACATAATATAAAAACCCTTAAAAAAATATATATATAATATAATATAATATATATATATTACAATACCTTTCTCTACACTATATTCAAAAAAGAGGAAAAAAAACAAACCTTTTTTTAAATTGTATATGTTTTATGTAAAGAATGTGTAGAGAAAGGTATTGTAATATATATTATATTTATTTCTACATTTGTTTTAAGTTTATATATTATGTCATTTTATATAGGATGAGATTGCAAATATCAATACTGTGATTATAGGGTTAATTCTACCAGAAGCTAAGATTGGTGCTCCCGGCTTTCTATAAATAGAAACACAGTAGTATGTTGCAACCAGACCAGGATTAAGGCTTTATGCCGAAACGCGTCGGTTGATACAATACCTATGTGATCCCATTCCTTCCATATAGTGGGTAAGGCTGCTATCCATGCTGTATGTACCTTTTGAAGAATTTCAATACGTAAAATAAAAGTTTCAAGTGTTTTAAACAAAGCCCTGGAAGTCTGTGCTGCAATACTTGCAATGTTGAAACAAAGTGGATGCTGGAATCAAGTTAATTGAAAGCATTTGTTACCGGTGGGAGTTTCCGGATTCACCGTGCATCCAAACAGAACTGACAACCCGTATGAACACCCTGTACGAATGAACTGAGGGTAAGCTGAAAATACTTTTTGTTTCTTCTTAATACATGTTAGGCGCATTACTAGTGCGTCTAAGTTTCATAATGCGCCTAACACATAGGCGAGGCGCGTCGAACTTTAGACACCCTTTATGAACACACAAAAACCACTTTCATATATTCAGGTACATTATAAACTGAAAACGAGACTCGACAATCCACTTCAAAGCGCTTTACTTCATACATTTCTGCCTTAGAGTCTTTAATTTAAAACGGATAATATTAACTGGAAATTGATAGATAATTATTAAATGCACTAAGTTCATTGCTTTTTTTGTATCTGGATTTCTTCTTTTTTTTGGGCACATGTTTTGAGTCACTATTGTTTTTTCTCCCCAAATGTAGAATGCTGTAGTTGTGGCACTTTTTCTCCAAAGACCTCCTTTTTTTCCCCTTTCTGTTTTTTTTTTGTTTTTTTTTTGTGTCTCTTTGTCAGATTTTAAATCATGTGATTTAAAGAGAAAGCATTGGCTCACATCATCTTATGTTTTGTTATGAAAGAAAAAAGAAAAAGTCACTATAACCTATGGACGTATACACATTATTTTGTAAAGAGAAAAATACAAAAGTCCATAAAAATACAGACAGCACTAGAAAATGAAGTACTAGAAGATTTTTTAAGGTAACAAATCCATACAAAATTAGTGTGAAGGAATCCTTTACTTTTTGACAAATGAGGCCCGTGTTTACCAGAAAGCAAATACATAAACGATTTAATGCTTAAAGGGTTAGAAGATTATACTTGAAAAACTAATAGGAATCTATCTGAAAGGATTTGCTATTAATGTTTACATTTTGTGAAAATTTTAACATTAAATATTTTTAATCACTAGACCTATAAAACATTTTTTATACTACAAAGAGCAAACATTCTATACATAGAATAATACAAACACTGTAATAGGAAAAAGAGCATACAAATGCTTTCAGTGAGCTTTTATTGCTTATATGGTGGCTTTTCAAGCGCGCCAGTTTCTTCACATAAGAATAGCAAGGGCAAAAAGGAATAGGAATGACAAAATTAATTAGATTGTTGTCATTAATTATTATTGGAATTGCATGTGAGCATTTCCAGAAAAGATGACTTTGCAGGAAATTATTAAGTGAATCCATTTCAAACAGGGATTATCCAAATGAATAGTGATTGGCCATGTCAAAACATGCCAAACATCACTGTTGCCTTTCCGGGGTAAACAGAAAAGAAAGTCCCAGTGTTTTGTCTATAGGTGGATTAGCCTTTTGTCATACATCACATTGTAACAATTTCCATTATTTCATTGTATTCTATCTCCTCTACTCAGCTTGGTTTATTTTTTTAGTTGCACAATCCACAGAATTTTATCAGTTATTTTTTAGAGTTTTATTCAGTCATCTCCATTCTGATTAGAAGAAGTGTGAACACCCTAAACAACTACCAAAAATGGGCCGCAATTTAATTTAATGTTGCCATTAAAAAAAGTAGAGGTAACATTTGTCCAAAAATGAAGCTTAAAAATGTAGACGTTTTGTCATATAATTTTGTTATAAAATTATGTAATTTTTTTCCGGCAGTTCTTTTAGCATTTGGTCAGGGTTGCCAAAAATTTATAAATTCATGGACAGTCAGTAAAAATCGTAAAGAGTATGTGATATTTTTGAAGCTAGAGGAGTTTGTGCAGGTTATTGTGAGTGTCATTATCATCAATTTACAGCTGCTAATGTGTTCATATTCATTTTCTGAGCCTTAAACTTATGTTACTTTTAATCTGTATGATTTTTTTCTTCATTTTCTAACTGAATCTTCCATGGTTTTTGAAGTTTTCCAAAAAAGAAAAAAAAAAGTTGGCCACAAATACTAGGGAGGGTTAAAAGGATTCTTTTATTTCCCCCTTTAACCTTTTAGCAGTGAATCATGATTGTAACGTTATCTATGGGTGTTAATTTCCCCATTATAACAGATATTTCCATAATAATGATATTGTGGATACTGGCCAGTGTACTTATGACTCATCTGTTATCACAATCATGCTTCTGCCACACCTCTGAGATTGGAGATAACTTTTAGCAGTTCACCTTTTAGAAGCCATTGTCCATAGAGACCATGACATCTAAGTGTTGCGCAGAGGATAGGGGTCTTGTCTGGTCATTAGCAACCCCCAACATGAATGCCTGAGGCACAGTCTGATAGGTTGCCAGTCAGCATAACACTGATAGGCAGTAATACTTTGTGATCAAAGGGTTATCAGATAAAGTCACTTACTGGGACAAAAAAAAGTACAAAACCAGAAGTTTCTATACACTATAGAAAAAAACATCTGTATGTTTTTCTCACTATCTGACATGAGATCAGAATAAACCTTACCCATTTTAGGTCAATTAGGAACCAAAATTATTTATATTTACCAAATGCGAGAATAATGAGAGAGAGAGAATTTTTAAGGCATTTTTATTACTTTACACAAAGTCACAGTTTACATACATTTCTTTAGTATTTGGTGGCATTGCCCTTAAACTGTATCACTTGGGTCAAATGTTTTGGATTTTCTTCCACAAACTTTTCACAATAGTTGGTAGGAATTTTGGCCCATTCCTCCTGACAGAACTGATGTAACTGAGCCATATTTGAAGGTTGGTTTACTCGCACCTGCCTTTTCAGCTTTGCCCATAAATTTTCAATAGGGCTTTGCGATGGTCGCTCCAAAACATCGAATTGGTTATCCTTAAGCCACTTTGTAACCAGTTTGCCAGTATTCTTCGGGTCATTTTCCATCTGTAAGACCCATTTCCACCCAAACTCTAACTTCATGACTGATGTCTTGAGATGTTGCTTCAGTATTGCCACATAATCTTCTTTCCTCATGATTCCATTTATTTTGTGAAGTGCACCTGTCCCTCCTGCAGCAAAACACCACCACAACATAATGCTGCCACCCTCGTGTTTCACAGTTGGGATGGTGTTCTTAGGCTTCCAGGCTTCTCCCTTTTTCCTCCAAATGTAACGATGGTCATTATTGCCAAACAGTTCATTTTTAGTTTCGTCAGACCACAGGACATGTCTTCAAAAATGTAGGTCTTTGATTCTGTGTGCATTTTCAAACATTAATCTGGCTTTTATATGTATCTTTTGGAGTTCTTCCGTGCAAAGTGGCCTTTCAGCCCATGTTGATACAATACTCGTTTCACTTTGGATAATGACACAATATTTTCAGCTTCAGCCAACAACTTCACAAGGTCTTCTGCTATTGTTCTTGGGTTGATATGCACGTCGGCCAAAAAAGCACATTCACCTCTGAAACACAGAACCTGTCTCCTTCCTGAGTTGTATGATGGCTGGACATTCCCATCTTGTTTGTACTTGTGTATAATTGTTTGTACAGATGAATGAGGCACCTTCAGGTATCTGGAAATTGTACCCAAGAATTAAACAGATTTGTGTATGTCCACAATTCTCTTCCTGATATCAGGAAGGTACAGTTAGAGTTGGCAAGTGTCGATGGTTGATGGACTCTTACTCACAGATCTGGCACATCACTGTCAGGTTCCTTGTCATTCAAGCTGCGTTCTACTGAGAGCCTGTCACTAACATTTAAAGTTGTGGGGTGTTTTGATTGTGATTAGTTTTGGGTTGTGATTTTGTTGAAGGTGCCTGCTTTCCTTGATGAAGGGTCTGCTGTTACTTTCCTGCTGTAATCTATTTACTTTTTTACATGTATAGGCATAGCTGTCTGGACACTTTTTTAATGAGCTATTACTAGGGTTTATTTTTGTAGTAGGGCTTATATTTTAAGCATACTCTAATAATCCTAAATATCATTATTGGGAAGGTCTTATTTTTTGGAAAAACAGGGTACACAATTTTTTTTTTTTTAAAAGAATGCCTGACACAATGTAACAGGACCTTAGCAATAGCAGAATTAGGGGTCTTCATTAGGACCATGACTACCAAATGGCACCTTACTGTTGGGGCAAAGACAATCAGATGGCAGATTATGACACTGCTCCCCTTTCTAACAATTTAGTTGGCACAGATGCATTGGACGTGGCATCTAAATATTTAGGCAATGAGTGTCAGATGTAAATAACAGCTGGCACCCTCTAAGTATGGAGTGGACTCAGATTAGGAACGAGTTCCATACTTCTTAATCATGTACATGTATGGATGCAGCAAAGTTTAACTTGACAATGATATCACAATTGTCAAAGGTAATTAATCTTGTTAGAGATAAAGTCTCAGCTTGGTCCGACCATGTAACAACACTGCCTTCTCTCTGTCTAATCAGGAAGGGAAGTATGGACGACAACCAAGAGACACTCATCTTCTGACCACAGCAATATCAAAAGGACAATGTATTTAGATAAAGTCTTCACTTACCTTTAGCATCACTTTGCATTTATTCCCACCAATACTCAGCCTGTGTAAAAGGGCCCTAAGCAAGGAGCTCTGCCATATAATATGACAGCACTACTAAAGGTGGCATGTTTGAGGTGACACTAACGTCTTTCATTAAAGGGATTTTCCCATGAATGAATATGGGTCATTTGCAGCTAGCTTCAAGCTTACTGTGCATGAAAATGAGGAGTGAGTGTGATCTGCTATATTCTGAACTCCCATAGAAATTAATGAAGAGGAGGGCTGCAAGTGCCACTCTCCTCATTCTCCTGCAAAGGCAGCTAGTCTCATTAGTGGGAAGACCACTTTAAGGATCTGTTTATGCTACTTTTCGTAGAACCTTGCCCGGTAGCTGATGGATCCCATTCTGAGGACGAGCATAGCACTGAAGACTATGCTGCAAACTCTGAACATATTAGTATTTTTTCAGTTTCATTCAGTCCCTTGCATTATGTTATATTGAGTAGAACTGGCCAGTATGTTTGATGATTTACATTGGAATTTCTTCTCTAGTTTTGCTGCAAATTTGTTCATAATCAAATTCATAATCAATACTGAAACTTCACATACTTCAAGAACCAATGAATTAAGACTATTGTCCATTTTTTTAAAACTATAACAGAATCATAAAAAACCAGTAATGGGGCATCTAGATGATTTAAAGTGATAACAAATTGCTAGTCTATGGCATCACTTTATAATGGGTGGGTGTCTGTCCTTCCTGAGTTCCCACCAATCCTGAGAAAGAAGGAGCCTCTGTGCTGATTTAGCGCTGTGGCCCCAAGCAAAGTGCAGCACAACTCCATTCAAGTGAATGGAGCCAGCTGCAGTTCATTGCATAGACAGGTAGATCGGTAGTGCCACTTGCAAAAAACACAGGGTGAAAAAACCTGAATCAGTGCTGTGGCCCTTTCATTACCAGGAGTGGTGGGGGTCCCAGTGGTCTCTATACATAGACAATAATTGTGCTGCTTTACTTAAGAGGAACTCATCTGCATTGCAAAAAACACAGTGTCCAAATGAGCTCCTAAGCTAGGTTTACACATGCTGGTTTTATACTTTTTTGTGGATGAAATTAATGGAACTTGAATCACATAAATAAACAATGTACAAGAACATTTTTCTTCTAATATTTTATGACTGTTTATTACAAATATAATATTTAGAAGACTGACATTCAGTACATCAGATAAGTACAGTCTAGGTCATTAGTCTGGGGAAAAGCTAATAAGTAATTTTTGCATACAGTGTAAATTCTACATGACTAAACTCTGAAGGAGTCGTGTGACCTTGTCCTATGAAATGACAAATATTACAAAATTATTTACAGTGGGTGCACTTTATATGTAAAGCTGGGATGATATACAAAGCCGTGAACCAGAGCAGTTAAATGTTGCAATTACACAAATTTAGATTCCCATTGTAACTGCTTCATGAGATTTCCAAATGATTTTTTAATCTGTTTTAATTAATATAGTGTTTTTTTGGAGTCAGGGTTATTTGACAGTATTGTGTCATGGCATGTTGTTGTTCTTTAGTTATGGTATGGGGTAATATTTGGTCATAGTATAATTATGTTGAGTAGTAGAAAAGTGCCACAAAGTTATACAAGCAACGGAATGTGAGAGGCAAAAGAATGGAGGTGAATGATTTTGTAATAAGTTTTTGAGTTGTTTTTTAATTGAGGATAGTGGAAGTATAAGGTATTCTAGTGATAATCCAGCTTCTTTGGCTCTGTTAATAATCATCAGTCATTTATATGTTACTGAGTTAAAGGAGTTTTGACGTCACAAACATTGATGGCATATGTAGGATCAATGTTGGATGAGCGAGTCCCACCTTTGGGGCCATCACCTATACCCAGAGCAAACCCCAGAAACTTCTTGTTCTGAATGGAGAAGAGGCTGTCCTTGTGCGATCACTCTCCATTCAATTCAAAAGGAGTACAACCGAGCACTTGCATTCAGCTGTAAGGGGACTCCGTTGAAATGAATGAAGAGTAACCACACAAACGTGAAAACTGACATGTAGGAAATATCTTACATAAGTTTCTAAAAACTAGAATTAAATAAATAAATGAGCTAGCTGATAGATCGATACATAGATAGATAAGTTAGCTTCATATAAAATAAGGTACATTTTATTTACTTTTAATTTGTTTTTAGAAAAACTTTTGATGTGTTATAGTGACATATTAGAAGCCTTGTTGGGAGGGTCCAGATCCTGAGACGCTCATTGATCACTTAAACAAAGTGACAGAAGTGTTTATCCAGAATTGCACAAAGTATGGACGGCAGCATCATAAAAAGTGAAAGCATAAACGCCTTTTATTCCATAGTGAGTACCATATACAATTGCAACGTTTCAGCCCAATAACTTGTGGCCTTTCTCAAGGTGAGTAATAAGGCTTACCCATCTTTAGGACGTGCTGTGCATTTTTTGGGACCTGGAATGGTTCAATGTGGATATTGGTGCTGCACCCATTCTGTGGAATTTTTAGAAGTGTTTATCCAATCCTCTTTGTTTCTGATTCTTTCTACTTAGTTATTCTTGGAGAATTCTGCAGTGTACAAATCTACAAGAAGTCAAGAAGAGTCCATATGCTTCATATTCTGAGAAAAGCTGGTAGGAGGAAATTAGAAAAAAAAATGGCATAGGGCTCAGCCTCAGCATCTGGAGCCCCACCAGTAAAAAACTCTAATATCTCCCTTTAACATATCAGAATTCTTTTTTAAATAAACATTTACGTATAAAGTACATCACATCTATAGAAATACATTCCTTGTTCTCTAGAAACATATTCTGTAATCTCCGCAATAAGCAGCTTTGTTACCTTTGTACATTTAGTATTTCATGTATTTAATTAACAAAGCTGCCAGAGATCAACAATAGCCCCAACAAACCATTTAAAGCATTTATTTATCCACACAGTTTGCTGCAAATTAATGTCTATGGATTTTGTGGCTTACACTGAATAATACATGTAATATTTAATAATGCAATAAGTTCAGTGGTGTTTAGCAAGGGAAGCTTAGCTAAATGGATGGAAACACATAGCAACAGATCTAGAATAAGAGAATGGCATACATAGAAATGCAAATACTAAGAATATTGGACAATAAGAGTTACGTGGTAGATGGATATATGCAGATCAATGACCATCTGGCACCTGTAGACCAAAAAAAAAGATAAAGTATAGACAGGAAAATGTATTTCGATCGATAGTTTTGAATACGGAGATGTCCAAACGTGGAAGTCTTGAGGTCTCATCACAGAAGCTTAGGGACAGTGTTGATTATTGTTGAGTATTGAGCCCCATTGTTTTTTTTCTTTAATTTATAGAATTTTAACCACCAATAACATGTAACTGCAGACGCAAAAACAGGGAAGGATTTTTTTGTTGCTGAGCTTCTATGGCGCTGTGTACCAATCGATTTTCCTGCTTTGGTTTTCATTTTGGGAAGTGCATTTTCACTGCAGATTAGGTCACTTATATTTGCAGATTCCATAAGGAATTCACATGTATTTCAGAGCAGAATAAACTGCATTGAAATCCGCATGAAATTCTGCCATGTGAATGAAGTCTAAGGTTGAAATCGCACATGAAGCTTTGGTGGCAAGTTTTTAAGTCAAAGCCAGGAGTGAATAAAAAAAATAAAAAAAACGAAAAGTATAGAGTAAAACTACTTTTAAGTATATAAATTGTAAAAGTATTAAAACTGAAAGTATTGGCCCATTGAAAATTAGTAAGGGAGGTATTTTAGGAGGTGATAAGGAGAAAGCAAATCTATTAAACTATTGGCCTTCCTGTTGATGAGCAGAGGGATGAGGTAAAAAACACCTTAAATGTTTCTTGTCTAACCCAGGAAGAAGTGCAGCTCCGCCTTATGAAGATTAAAATAGACAAATCACCAGGTCCTGATGGCATACACCCACATGTCCTAAGAAAATTATGTAATGTAATAAACAGGCCCTTATCCTTAATATTCATGGACTGTATAATAACAGGGTGTGTCCCAAAGGATTGGTGCATAGCAAATGTGGTGCCAATATTCAAAAAGGGGTCAAAAAGTGATCCAGGAAACTATAGGCCGGTAAGTTTAACCTCTGTTGTGGGTAAAATGTTTGAGTGTTTTCTAAGAGATGCTATACTGGAGTATCTCACTGAAAATAAATGTATAACGCTGTTCCAGCATGGGTTTATGGCGGATCAGTCCTGTCAAACTAGTCTCGCCAAGTTTTAGGAGGAGGATAGTTCTAGACTGGATCAGGGTGAGGCATTGGATGTCATATAATTAGATTTTTCTTAAAGGGGTTTTGCCACGATGTAATGTTGACGTGGGATCCTCCAAAATGGGTATTTAATCACTTTTCTAAATATATGTGATTACAAAAAGTGAAGCCTGTGAGAGCTACAGCATTGCTCAGTCCCCCTTAGTTTCCTGAAAGTTTACATTAGACACGACCAGGAGCTGACAGGAGCTGATCTGGCCACGCTTGCATGTTTGCACTTCTTATCTGATGACAGGGAACATGAAGGAGCTTGCAAGGGGCTTGGGAGAAAGTGCAGTGTATGAGTCTGTCTGCTGTATAGAGAATCCCTCTCACCCCGGCAGCCGTTCATGACTCAGCATGCTTTGTTTATATACTCTAATGAGCAGATAAGAGGTAAGGAACTCACTTTGTGGCAAAACCCCTTTAAGTATTTGATACTGTGCAACATAATAGGTTGGTGAGTAAAATGAGATTGGACTGGAGGAAAATGTTTGCAAGTGGGTAAGTAACTGCCTCAGTGATAGGAAACAAAGGGTGGTGAATAATGATAGGTACTCGGTCTGGATCCCTGTTAGTAGTGGGGTACCTCAAGGGTCAATATTTGGCACTATTTTCTTTATATACTCCTTAATGAAACTAGGATTACACATGGATTGCACGATAGGATATCAATATTTGCAGATGATACTAAACTATGTAAAGTTTTTTAACAAGTATTAATGTTCTTTTTTAAAAAAGGGATATGGATAATTGGACCGGGGCAGAGAAAGGGAAATGGGGTTTAAAGGAAAAATGAAAGGGTTATTACAGGGGAAGGAAAAAAACCTTCCATTTTTTACTTGAAAACAAAAAAACCGGGTAAAATGATATAGATAAGGTTTGGGGAAATCCGGGGAAAAAGAAAATTTAAATTTGGAGCAGCCAATGTCAGACAGCACTGCCAACAAATGGGACATGGGTGTTTTAAAAGGGAGAATAATCACATGAAAAGCTTTTTGACGTCTTTCTCGGCAGCACACCCGGGGCATTCAGTCGGGGGACTCCCACACAGCGGTCCGCGGTTAAACTTCTATACTCGCCGCCCTTTAACAAGTGCCTATCTCAATCAAAACCGCAATTTCCCCCCGCCCGCAAGCCCCCCAAACAAGACAGACATCCACTCCCAAAGATTAAATTAAAATTTGGGGATTTAAAAAAATAAATTTAATTTTTTTTTATACCTTACGCCTTATAATTTCCCCAGGGGGGCCCCCCCCAGGGGACCCTAAAAACCCCCACCATAGGCCCCCATAAACGCCCAGCAGAGAGCGTCCATATTTCCCCGAGAGGCGTCCATAATTTGCCCCACCAGAGACCCCTCCAAAATTAGAAAACCCCCCCATCCCCTGTCCAAAACTGCCCCATCACCGCCCCCCAGCCAGAGACTGCCCCCACACCTGTCCCACCAGGATGCCTCCATCACCAAAACCCACCAGACTGCCTCCTCCCCCCTTCCCTCAGAGAGCCCCCCAACGTCCCAGCCAAAGGCGCCCCCATCAACTCCCCCAGCCGGGGAGCCCTCCACAATCCCCCCAGGGGTCCTCCATAAAACTGTCCCAGCCGAGGCGCCCCCATAAAACTGTCCCACCAACCCCTCATAAACTTCCCAGCCAGAGAGCGCTTCCATCAACTGCCCCCGCCGAAGCGCCTCCATCACTTGCCCCCACGGACATCAATGTCCAACTTGACAACATTTTCTCTTTTTTTCCCCTCACTTTGCTATCTCCACCTCCTCACACTTACTGTTTTTCCCCAAAACTCCTCCTGGAAAGAACCTACATCTCCCCCTGCTTTCCCTAAACCCCTGTCTCCCGCCAAAACCTCTTCCTCACTGTTAAGGCCCTCCGCACCAAACAAACCCCCCAAAACTACTTACCACTGCCCCTACTCCCCCCTCTCCTGCCCTTTGGGCTTGGGGACATATCCCCCCCCCCCCAGCACTTCCCACCTTGTCTTTTCCTCGAACAGACCACCCACTAATTTCCCCAAATCCCTTAAACCAAAAAACAACCCCTCTGACCGGCTCCCCCAAACCTCTCCTTGGAGCCTCGGGAATCCCGGGGGGTCTGTAGGTAAAAACTCTCATACAATACATGACTTGTTCATTCCCCAAACCAAACTTTTTCCTTGGTCTGACTGAAACTGGTGACCCCCTGACAAGTCCCCCGGGCCCACCTTTTAGGGCCCCCAAACTTCCCCACCCTCGCCCTGGTAACAACTGGTGGGGGCCGGGCCTCCCCTGTCGACACCTGCCCTTTGTCCCCGTCCCCCTCGCCTCCCTCACACTCTTTCCCCTTTTGAAGTGGCATTTTGTCCAAATCACCCCCCTCCACCTCCAAGTGGTTTTGTCTACGACCCCCCGCCAGGCCCTCCCATGCCTTCTTACCATTTTTGCCTCCTGGCTTCTCCACTTTTTTTCCAGACCCCCCCACACATCAGGGAACTTAAAATCCCAATGACACCCCCCCTTGTTTCCCAACAAACTCCTTTCATCTGCTCCCCCTTCACCCCCCCAAAGGGACCTCAGGAGCCATCACAAAGAGGGCACACATTTGGGACCATTTTCACCCGCCCTGCCCCCTATCTACATCTCTAACCTCCACACCCATACTACCAAAACCTTTCCCTTTTCACCCTTTCTCCTCCCCACCTGCTCCTCCTGCTCATATCCTTTTTCCCCCCGCAGAATTAAAAAACCCTAAAACCCTTTCCACTCTCTCTACTTTTTTACCCTCTTTCCACTATTCCCTTAAATGACCCGACCGCCACACTTTCAAAACCACACAATCACCCCGCCCTAACAGTCGCCCCTCTCACAAAAACAAACCCCAAAATCAACGACAACCTGGCACACAGACCTCCCAAACAGCTGGGCGAGCTTCCAGAATTGCAACCCGCTGGAAGAAAACTACTCCATTGATATTTTCCCTTTACAAAACACTCACTGCAACTTAATCCGCACTCCCCAGCCAAACAAAAACTATTTCACCATCCAATCCTCCCTTCCCACACCCCAGAAAATTTAAACAAAACCTTCAACTCTCCCCCCCCCCCCCCCCCCCCCCCCCCCCACATTTGGGGGGGGCCACCCCCCCCCCAAAATCAACCCAAAAAAAGAACCCCACCCCCAACCCCCCTTTAAAAAAAAAAAACCTGTTTTCCTTAATTGTTAGGTCATCATGAAAGTTCCCTTTAAAAGAAAAAATCCAACCCATATTATCTTAATGATTAAAACCCCCCCGAAAAAGTGTTTTTCCCCCAACCAAAAACCTTCAAACCTTTAATAACCCTGATTTTTCTCCCTTTAAAACATGCTACAAACACCCCAATCTAAAAAAACAACCTTGACCCCTTCTCTTCAACTATGCCCATCCAGCTCCCTTTTGTTTCCCCAAACCCTCAAAGAGTCACTCGCTGCCTCCCCCCTTTAACTTCTTTTGCCCCATACAATCGGGTTTTTTTGACCCACCACTCTACGAAACTGCCCAACCAAAGTCACTAATGATCTAAAACTGTAAAGCCCATCACTACCGTGTCCTCCTCTTGGGACCTTCCTCTGCCTTTGACATGTCGACCATTCCCCCCTGTACAAATCCTTCCCCCTGGCAAACGGGCTTGGGTCTTTCCCGGGGGTCTCCCCGACCTCCTGATCAATTTCACTCTTCATTCTGCCCACCTCCTCCCCCCCCCCCCTCCTGTTTGGGGTCCCCCAAGGGGCATCCCCGGTCCACTATCTTTTTCTAATTTCACCCTTGGGCCCCGGCAGCTCATAGCCCACATGGGGTTTCTTTTCCAAAAGATGTGAGTACCCAACTCACATCTCTGGCCCCCGATGTATTTTTCTACTCTCCCCGGGTCCCTGACTGTCTGTCCCCATTTCCCCCTTCTTCTCATCAGTCTCCTAAAACAAAAAGTGGAGAAAAAAAGAACTCACATCTTTCCCCCTCCAACTTACCCCTGCCCCGATCTCCTATTACAGTCAACGCTCCCTTTCCTGGTCCCACAAGTCCGCTGTCTTGGGAAAACCCAGACCTGCTTTATCTTTCAAACCCCCTCCAAACCCTCACCCCTGCCTCCGCCTCCACCTGAAAAACACTCTGACTGATTCCTCGGGTATGAAACCCACAAAAATGCTGGTCCATCCCTTGTATCTCCCGCCCAGACTACTCAACATCCTTTTCTGGCCCCCCACTAGCCCCTCGCTTCCCTCCATCCCCTCCTTAAATTTTGCGCCCCTTATCCACCCCCCCCGCTACTCCTCCCCGCCCCCCCCTCTGCCAAACCCTTCACGGCTTCCCCTTCCCAGCAAAATTTATTTCAACTACTCCCTACCCACAAGGCTCTCCATACCCCTTTCCCCCCCATACTCCTGCCCAATTTTTCCCAAAAATTCCCGCCCCCCGCCCCCCCCCCCCCCCCCCCGGGTCTTCTCCCTCTCTCCCCCTTTTCACCCACAAACCCTTCCCCAAAATTCTCCTTTTTTCACCCACACTCGGGAAACCCCTGCCCCAACACATCAACCTCCTCCCCTTTCACCAGCTAAAAGCAACCTGAAAACCCCTTTTTTCAGCTGCCTAAACCCTTTCCCAAATTTTCCTATTCCCCCACAGACATTCGCCCCCCCCTGTCTCTTTCCCCTCCTTTTAGATTGTAACCCCCGCGGGTAGGGTCCCTCTCCCCCTGTTGCAATTTTTCATTTCCCTTTTCAAGTCTCGTTTGACTTATTAATGTATTAACCCCCCCCAATGACACGCCCGGGAAACAATGCGCTTTAAAAAAAATAATAATAAAATATGAGAAACATTCTTTTTCCCAAATTATACAAATCATTGGTTTGACCACACGGAATATTTTGTAAATTTTTGGGCACCAAAGAACAGGAAAAACATTGTTAAAACTTGAACAGGTTTTAGAGGGGGGAAACTAAAATAATAACAGAGGGGGGACTGCAAACCCAGAAATTTAACAAAATTAGGCTTTAAATTTTGGGGGGCATAAAACTGGAAATAGTAAAATAAATCAATTTTTAAAAATTAAGACTTCCCCCTATTTTTTTTAAAACCCCGGATTATATCCAAACAAGACCATCCTCTATGTCGGGGGAAGAAGGTTTCTGCATAACATAGAAAGGGTTCGCTACTGTAAGGCAGTAAGACTAGGGAACTTTCTGAAAGAGCCCACTTGTGGGGGTTTAAAATTCAGTTAAAAAAGGGTTGGTTTGCTTTTTTTAGAGTGTAAAATATAACAAGTTATGGTGACTACGATTCTGGAGAAAGGGTTGTTGATCCAGGGATTTATTTGATTAAAGGGTTTGGATTTTGGGAAAGGGGATTTTTTTCCTTTAAAAAATGAGGACGTTGGCTTTACTTTTTTGGGGGCGGGGGGGGGGTTTTACCTTCTTTGGTAAAACTGTAGCCCCAATAGGCTGAAGGGAGGGAAAATCTTGTTTTTTTTTTTGGCCTTGGAAAAGTAACTTTCATAAAGTTGTACCCAAAAGAAAAAAACTCCCTATATCTTTAAATTCAAAAAACAGTAGTAAACCCTTTGAGCTGCACTGTTGTGTTTGGGGAGCCCACTTTTGGGTTGTTTTTTGGGGCCTTTCAAATGTCACTGTCCCATGACTGCTCCCCACTGCACAGGCCTCTTGTTTCTGCCTCCACATATGCTTTTCCCCTCAAAAATTTGGCCTCAGGTTTTTCATCCCTAGTTGCCCAACAATGCGGGGGGTTTCCGGGGGTTTCCCCTGCCCCCTTTTGTGCAAGTTAAAGGTTGAGAAAAACCAATTTTTAGTAGTTAGTTTCTCCAAAAAGGGATTGTAAATGGGGTCCCCCTCTTTTATGTTATTTTACTGATGGATTTTTTTAAAGGGTTTTTTTTCTAGACAGTTTATTTCATTGAGAAATTCCCAGAGTTTTTTTAAAAGGATAGAGAAAATTTCCAAATTAACACATTTTAAAAATTCCTTTATTTAGGGGGACGTTACTGATAAATGTTCAATTTTTAGGGGATGTGAATTGACCTAAAAATGCAATTTTTGGGTTTTTGGGAAATTTTTTTTTACCTTCATTTTTCATCGTAAAAGGTTAAAATGATGTTTTTTTTTTGAAATTTGAAATTTACTTTTTTTTGGGCGCGGGGGGGATTCCAATTCGTGTATTTTTTTTTTATTGTTTTTTTTTTGTTTGTTTAAAAAGGAAAAAAGGGGGTGATTTCAAAAATTTTTTAAAATTTTTGTTTTTTTTTAATTTAAAGGGGGTTTTTCCAAACCTTTTAAATGTTTAAGTGGGATCCCCAAATGGGTTTTTTAAACACCTTTTCTAAATTATGTGTTTACAAAAGTGAAAAACTCCGAGAGGGTACAGCATTTTCCCCAATCCCCCCTTTGTTACCTGGAAAAACTTCCTTTGACACGGGGCCCAGGAGCTGACAGGCCCCGCTTGCTTTAAAAAAATGGGCAAGGGGAAAAGAATGAGCTTTTAAGGGTTTGGGGGAAAAAAGTGCAAATTTTATGAGTCTGGGGTCTTGCTGGGATTGAAGGGAAACCCCCGTTGTACTGTTATTATTTCCTTTTTTTGAGACGCTCCCTTATTCCTCACTCCTTGCTCACCCCCTCCCTCTCAGCCCTGCAGCCTTGATGACTCAGCATGATTTGTTTATATTCTACTCCCGTGCTGATAAGAGTTAAGTAACTGGCATCCTGGCAAATCCCCTTTAAATATGGTGGTTTTACTAATATGGTGGTTTTACTACTTCCTGCCTGCGATCCCGCTACAAAGCCCCTTACTGCCATCAGGATGTATTCATATGTCCAGGCGCAGTAATATCTGTTCATTACAAATGGCATATCATAGCATATGATCATAAAGCCACTTTTGATTACAAATCACTTTAACTAAAAATCTGGAGTTGTTGTCCTTTACACGTAATAAATGCATTTGTCAATAGTTTTAAGACCAAAAACAATTCATGTGGTGTTGCAAAAAGGAAATAAATATAATAAAATAAGAAAAATGAAAAAGTGTTTTAGACTGCAATAGTGATAGTCAGGAAATATAATATATTTAGTAATATAATAGCTTGATGGTGTTAAGTTGTACAAGAAATGGTATAAGTAAACTTGTAGCGGCCACCATTTGGCAGCGCTGTATAAAAAAAAAAAAAAAAGACAACACATTGAAGGAGTTGTTACTGTGCTATACTGTGTAGACAATTGAATAAGCAAATATGGCCACCCATGCAGCATCATGACATGGGACTAAACGCAGGGAAAAAATATTTTCTATGATTTGATATAGAATGTTTTCACGTAAAAAGCTGCTTTTAGGCAGGAATCACAGATGAAGTTTTTGGATGCAGATTGTAAAGCCAGGGGTTGATTTAACAGGTAAATTAAGTAATGTGACAGACAGGCCCCTATTCTTTATATTTGTGGACTGTATAATAACGGGCTATGTCCCAAATGATCGGCGCAAAGCAAATGTGGTGCCAATATTCCAAAATGGATCAAAAAATGACCCTGGAAACTATAGGCCGGTAAGTTTAACCTCTGTTGTAGGTAAAATGTTTGAAGCCCATAAGATTAGTTTGACAGGTCCGATCCTTCATAAACCCAGGCTGTACAGAGTTATACATTTATTTTCAGTGAGCTAGTCCAGGATAGTATATAAAGGCTGAGAGCAGCAAAATTAAATTTCAACACTGATCACCATCTGATTAAAATTAGTTCATTTAATGTAGTAAAAGCAAAAAAATAAAATAATGTATTAAAAAGTTTATAAAGCATGCAAAATTCTACTGACCCAGTGACCTACATTTTCATGAACAGATATTAACATACAATATAATAGTCTAAAATAACGTATTTCATAAGATTTTAATTAAATGAAAAACAAAAAACAGTAATAGCTACTTATCTCTTGCAACATTCCAACCACAAATTGAGATTGACGCAGGGAAAGCATTGTGACATAGCAGAAAGAGAAACATTTAACAGTATGATTGGCGTTTAGGAGCTTCTGTTCTTTTCCATAGAGATTAAAGAAGTTTATTGAGTTGCTTCACTAATGTAAAATTACATTTCATTACATCTAATTACATCTACTGTAAACTAAAATTACATTTTAATTTTTGTATTTTGTGATTTATTTTTTTTTATACTTACTTTATAGTTACATACAATATTATATTTTATCAAAATGTAAGTTAGTGAGATAGACTTTATTCTACAAACAGCAATAGCCTGCACATGACAGGTCTCACTGAGACTTGTTGTGCACCATGCAAGATCACTACCATAGTTTCTTTCACTGATATGCTATTTTAATGGCTTTTCTTTTTTTTTTTCTAGGCTGCTGTGATGTGTTTGTATTCACTGATAATACTACGCTAACTTCGTAAATACCTGATTGAGAACGGGATAGCTGGCTGTATTGGCTTAATGAATTTACATTATATAATTAAAATTTAATTTTATTCAATTTTATATCGTTTGATAATGATCATAAATTAGTTTTCATTACTTTAGTGTTATTAATTGAGAAATAATTTATATCTTTTTGCCCTAATGGAAATTCTAGGGCAAGTTTACCCGCAGTCAGACCACTTTACACTTGGTCTGGCTGGTACCGACAGTTTTACATCTACTTTTGGCATTCCACATTCATAAATGTGTCTAATCCTATGAATCTGGTGTGACACGCCCCCCACATTATTATTATTATTATTATTATTATTATTACTAATTTTATAGTGCCATTGATTCCAGAGCGCTGTACATTCAGGGGGTTACATACATTACATATGTCAAACAAGTACAATAGTGACAATCTGTGACTAACAACAGGTACAGAGGGAGAGAGAACCCTGCCCGTGAAGGCTTACAATCTACAAGGAAGGGGGAAAGAGACAGAAGGTGAGGGATGGACATGTTTGTGGAGGGTGTAGTGACAGCGGGGTTATTCTAGGTTGTAGACTATCCTGAAGAGATGGGTTTTCAGGTTGCTTTTGAAGCTGGAGAAAGTGGGGGAGAGTCTGATGTGTTGGGGCAGTGAGTTCCAGATTGTGGGGGAAGCACGCGAGAAATCTTGGAGACGGTTGTGTGAGGAGCTGATAAAAGAAGAGCAGAGAAGAAGGTCCTGTGAGGAACATAGATTGCGTGATCGGAGATATCTGGAGATTAAGGCAGAGATGTATGGAGGGGAGAGGTCATGGAGAGCTTTGTAGGTTATGGCTAGTAACTTGAAATTAATGCGCTGGGTAATGGGTAGCCAGTGAAGGGATTGGCAGTGGGGAGAGGCAGAGGAGTAGTGAGGAGAGAGGTGAATAAGACGGGCAGCAGAGTTGAGGATAGATTGAAGGGGAGCAAGAGTGCTAAACGGGAGGCCACAGAGAAGGATGTTGTAGTAGTCTAGGTGGGAAATAACAAGGGGAATGGACCAGCATATTTATAGTGTCAGGGTTAAGGAATGAGCAGATTCGTGAAATATTTTTCAGGTGGAGGTGGCAGGCAGAAGTGAGGGTTTCGATGTGTGGTTTGAAGAACAAAGCGGAGACAAAGGTTATCCCAAGGCAGTGGACTTGCAGGTCCGGTGAGAGTGTCGAGCCATTGATTATGATAGAGAGATCAGGTGGAGGGATGGAGTGGGAAGGTGGAAAGATAATTAATTCAGTTTTCTCTACAATAAGTTTTAGGAGACGGGAGGAGAAGAAGGAGGAGCATTCAAAAGTGTCGTTCAAGGTGCAGAATGTGGCAAGTTTGGACGTACGACTGTTCATACATCTATAGAACAGGACTATGTTCATATGTCACACACAGATTTTTATAGCATCTTATCCTATTTTCAAGATTGTAATTTTTAGGTTTTTATGGATTTTTTCCGTACATTTTCAATGCTTGAAGAAAAAGGTGTTACCTTTGAAACAACGCAGGTGATCTGTGTGCGAGCGGCTCAGTTTCCTCACTCTATGGATTGGATCTTACCATATACCTCAGTAGAGGATGAGTGTGCTTCCAAGAAAGAATTTGGGAAATGTGTAGTAAGCCTAATAAGGCTATACAATGTATTTGTGGTTTTTATATATAGTAAAGATTTATTCAAGAAAATTGGTTGCTATTATCTATTTTACAAACTTTCTATGTTGCCCATAGCAACCAATCAGAGCACCCCTTTCATTTTTTCAGAGCACTATATGAAATGAAAAGGGAGTTTCTGTTTTAATTTGCTATGGGAAAATAAAGAAAGTCTTAGACCTAGACAGTTTCATAAATGTACCCCATGTCTATTGATTTTCAGCTAACAGATTATAAACATATGTATATGATCCTAAATAAGAAAAAGTTGTATATATGGGCATTAGGAGGTGTTCATTTATCTCTTAATCAGAAAACGTTATAAATGATAGACGGGCCACCGAAAACCTGGTTTTGGTGGGGGAAGGCAACTATTTGGCGTCAGTAACCATAGGTTCCTAACACATGTAGCTAGCATGGCTGCTATGCGGCTAGTGATGTGTTGCGATAGTGTTGTGTGGCTTGCCATTCCCACGTTCCAGAACAGGCTTTTAAAAGGTCCCTGGAGGCCTATTAAAAGCCTGGGACTGCAGGTGAATGGGGAGTGTCGTCTGCTACCTAAGTGTGGAGCAGCAGAGGATCTGAAGAGAGGCACTGTACAGACTGCTCTTAGTTAGACATAAATAGTTAGAGAGTTTGGTATTGCTGGCTGCATCTTCCCCAAACCCAGAGGCTGTTATTTGGTGACATTTGCAGGCTCACATAACTCCTAACTCTCATATACATGGATATATATTATACAGTGCTTGGATTTGCTAAATCATACTCAGTGCCCAAAAGTTCTGTTTTTGCAGTTTTGGTGGTTTAGTAATTGTATAACACAGTGTCTCCAAATCTCCTATGTGTCAAAGGGACTTTTGGGCCCCCTTAGGATGCAGGGCCCCGTAGCAGCTGCTACTGTTGCACCTCCTATAGCTACGCCCCTACTTGCAAGCTGTCCTCATCTTTTCAGTTAACCATTGAAAGAAATGAAGTATTTTAGCCTCTCAGTTTTTTTCTGTCTCTCTTAGAGCCAAATTTTCTTCACTAAGTTGTTCCACATATCCAGTTTACTGTTATGGATGGTAATTACAGCTTTTCCTCACCTGTATAGGTATAAAAATTAACCAGAACATCTTTTCCCATTGACTTTAATGGGGTGCGAAGTTTGAGTTCGAATAGAACCTCAAACCGAACACACTAAAGGCTATACAAGAAAGGATGGCCCAACAACCCTTCAGAGGGTTGGTGCAAAAGCCTGTTGCTAAAAAGTTGGGGCGTTCTTCCAAGCCTGTATTCCTCACCAGCCTAGGTTAACTCCTGAAGAGGTGGAGCTGCTGATGCATATGGATCTTGCCGTTACCGAGGTTAACCAACCTCAACGACTGAGGGCAGCCGCTGAGGTCCAGCTAATGGAGATGCCAGTAAGAACCCTGGAGTTGATGGTGGGCGGCATCTAGCTGTTGGTCGATCTGAACTGTCGCCAGAGGATCTCCAGGGTGCACCCAGACATCATACCCATTATGAAGACCTAACCAGAAACTGGTAAGACCGTTGCCATATATTTTGTAACCTGTTGTGGGACTGTCGGTCACGTACATGAGGTGTGCGAGGAACTACGGGTGGAGATCATACTCTTCTGAGACTTTCCACATTTCTGGCAGTAGTGGGGGTCAGCAAGGGTAAAAATAAGTGGTATATCTGGGAAGGAACCCCTGAGTGTGCTGTGCCACTACCTGAAAAAGACAGACTAAAGGACCTGCATATGAAAGTACCTGAGATGTTGCTGGGTGGAGACTTGCTGTCTAATCCTTTGAACATTAACCATGGTGTGGGAAACGTGTGTCCGAAGGCACTGCCTGGACAGGAGAAGAATCTTGAGAGCAGTGGGACTGCTAAATCTGGATTTACAGAGTCTGATGGACTTAATGTATTGCATGTGGAACCGTCATTGAAAAATCACTTAACTGCATTAATGTCTGAGAAATATGCTATGTCTGAAAAAGGGGCTATAGAAATGTCAGCCAAAATAGCAGATGGGATTATTTTAGGTGCGCCCCTAGAGATCCTGACTGAGGATAATGTAGTTGGTGTGAGTCCAATGGGTGATAGCAACCTGCAAGTGAGTCCTAGTGCATCTCTCTGTGTAACTCAGGGAATTGCCAAGTGTGAACAAGCTTCTAAAGAAACTACAACCCCAGCTGTAGAGTAGACTAGTTTAAGTGCGCCCCTAGAGGTTGTGCTTAACAGTGTAAGGAGGTTGTTTGAAAGGAATAAGCCAAATCATGAATGTGATTGCTCTCCTGCAATGAGCGAGCAGACTGGTTTAAAGAGGGTGTGCCCAGATCCTAGTGAGGTGTAAGCATGCATGGATGAGGCCTCAGAGAGTGAAGTTAATACCTCTGTAGAGAAAACATGTGCTGAGGTAGATTTTGGGTGCAGCGATAGTCAGTGTATTACAGAGAGGGGACTCTGTGATTGAGATCTAAATGGTGGCATTACAGAGAATTTTTGTACTGGGACCTGTATTGCAGCTGAGGTCACTTGCTCCAATGGTTGCTGTTTTTCCAGTAGCTTTTACTGCAATGGTCACAAAGACTGCAGTGACAGTCGTGATGGAAAAAGTGAGCTGCAAGACACCGCAAAGAGGAGAGTTTGCTCAGGCACTAGTAAAGGGCAGACGAGCATGTCTGAATCCTTAGGTAGTAAAGAGGTGCCTGGTTCTAAGGCAATGGATACATTTTCCTTAGAGGTGATGGAGGAAAATATTAACTATATCACAGAGGTGGTAGGTCCTGTGATTTGTGACTACCTAGAGGCGGGGGACATTTGCAACCAGATGTCCACTACACCCACTGGTGGTAAAAAGGTGACTGAGTTGCCAAATGTGAACACGGCCAGCTTGGTGCATGAGTGGGAGATCCATAAAGATGATGGCCAGACGGCTTTGACTGATGTCCCATTTATAAATGTGTCGGCCATTATCTCGAGCACACGGTGTGAAGTGGATGGTGTGCAAGATATAGGAGTGTCCCTGAGAGAGGTTGAGAGTTCTCCCTTAGAGATGGTTATAGGGGATGTGAAGGAAATTTCTCCACACATTGCTGCAGGGGATCTGCTGCTAAACGGAGCTGGTGAGAGGTGTGCACCAGGAACTGTGTTTCCGGATGGGCACACTGTGAGTGTGGGGCATGACAGAGAAAGGGCAGATATTGAATGTGGTTGCACTGCTGTTATGTGTGAGGTGACCGGGGTCAAGTTAGTAAACGTGTCCCCATATAGTAAGGCAGAAATAGCGGACTATGGGATGGAGGAGTGTGTAAACAATGTACACGGGTCTGGTGTTGGTTGATTAAGTGAGTTTAATAGCTGGCCAGATACAGGAGTGGTGCTGACAGATGCTGAGAGTTCTCCCGTGGTGACAGGTGTAGGAGATATTGAGGAAGCATCTCCAAGTTGTGATGCAGAAACGGCGCTGCTAGACATCATAGAGGTGGGTGTATTCTTAAGACCTCATGAAGGACAGGGAAGGATGAAGGAATCCTCAGACCCTAGTGATGTGCATGGTAATGTAGTGGTGAAGGATAGATTGGCCATAGACATGGAGATGGTCGGTAAGATAGACCAGGTTCCCTTTGAAAAGGAACAGGCCTGTGTCACAAGGCACGAAGAGGGTCAAAACACTGAAATTGAGAGGACCAGTGTAGAGAGGTCTGAACAGAGTCATAGGAAAAGGACTGTAACGATTCAGTTTGAGTGTTTAACACCCATTATAGGTGACTTTGGGTTGGTGAAAGAGACTGCACCTGATATCTATGAACTATAATGTGATGATGTCTGAGAGGTTGTAGAGTCGGGGTGCTGTAGACCTGCTGTAGAGGAAAGTATATCTGTTGAGATGATAAATGGTCAAATGCTTGCTACTAAGGGTGATGCCCATGTGATAGAAAGTGAAACATGGCCCATCCTTTGCCCATGTTGGGGTAAGTGAAGGCTGTGAATCCTCAGTGGAGCTTTGTGGTTCAATAAAAGTAAATGAGGCAGTTGAGCCTCAGCATCAGGAGATGACCAGTGGTTACCAGGAGTCTAGTGGTGGCAAAAAGTATAGGCTTTACGGAGGTTCTGCAGAGCCTGGGCTATGGAACAGTGGAAAAAGCGGTGACAAAAAGTCCATGGAAATGTCCCATGGTGAGTGCACTGGCTGTTTTTTGTTAGCAGGGAATAGGGGAGGTGTTGCCCTTAGCAACAGGTACCCGGGAGAAGGTAGTAAACCTGGATGTGATGTATGACTCTGGTGCTGTGCAGTTGAAATTTGGAAACCACGTGGCTGATGATAGCAGAGAAACAGGTGGAAAAGATCTGCAAGTTGATGGGAAAAAAGAACTTCTGCAAGCTGTGAAACTGGAGTATAGTTCCTCTGAGAGTACCCTAAAGTAGGAGCTCTGATCCCAGAGGAAGGTTTGTGCAGGGTGAGAAAGACCTATGGCCATTATCAAGTGAGGGGGATATGTGTCAGAGTGACCTTAGGCAGTCGCATGTTCCTGCCACCAGACGGACTACAGCAGGATACTATTGGGGAAGGCAACTATTTGACGTCAGTAACCATAGGTTACTGACACATGTAGCTAGCATGGCTACTATGCGGCTAGTGGTGGGTTGCTTTTCTCGGGACGACGATAGCGTTGGGTGGGTTGCCGTTTCCACGTTTCAGGACATGCTTTTGGAAGGTCCCTGGAGGCCTATTAAAAGTCTGGGACTGCAGGTGATCGGGGGTGTGGTCTGCTACCTAAGTGTGGCGCAGCAGACAAGTTGAAGAGAGGCTCTGGCCCCCAGAGGCTTGAGAAATGCCGGGACCCAGTGGGAGACTGAGTAAAGTATTTGGTGGTGCTCGATGATAGGCCTTGGTCATGGATAGATAGGGATGTTATTTATGTGTAGTGAGTCGCTAGACGGTCTAGGGTTTATTTTGTATGCTTTGTACATTTATCCTTTGTTGGGGAATAATGCTAGCTGAGGCCAGACTTAAAGAGAACCCTGTGTCAGACTGCCATTCCGTTTACCAAGGCAGTGATCCGAAAGCTAAAGTACCCTCAGGACGGTCCAGGATGGTGTCCGAACACAAGTGAGACGTTACACAATGCATGCACCCAGAAGCCCATTTATCATATACATACAAACACTCATTATATAGATATTGCACCTATAAACACAGTCATCACCCACACAAACACACTCACTACATACATGTATGTACCTATTAGCACATTCATTACATACATATACAAACATACTAACTATATATGAATTCATGCACCCACAAGCACACTAATTATATACATATCGAAAGATACTATATACATGCATGCACCTCTAAGCCCATTAATTACATACACAAACTGATTTACTACATATATGCATGCATCCATAATCCATTACATACAGAAAAGCACTCAGTACATACATACATACATACATACATACATACATACATGCAGCTATAAGCCCATTCACTACATTTATACTGTACATGTATACACCCTTCAGCACACTCATTACACTTATACACCAACACATTACCTACAGTCATGTATGTACCCATGAACAAAGTCATTGCATACATACAGTGGGAATACTCTCAATACATGTATACATGCAGTCATAAGCATATTCATTACATACATATACAAACACACCTTTTATATATAAGGTTACACACAGTCACTCTATACTTATATAAATGTGTTACAAAAAACAAGCATACAGCCTTTTTAGACATGCATCATTGCCATTTAGCTGGGAGGAGAGTAGCAGATGAAAGTAAAGCATTGTGGGTTGTGAGTGGTTCTGATAAGCAGAGGCAGCTTCTCCTACTTCTACCGCAAAAAGACGAGGTGCATGAGCAGGCATTATAGGCAGCAATGTTAGGACGGTGCTGAGACGTGTAGTCCTGTCAGCCCAGCATAGATCATATGGTGGATGTGGTTTATTCTGTAATAATATTAGGAGTAGTATTCAGAAGATGAACAATCCCCTTGGTATTTTCCCCTATCATTTATGCACTGGCATAGCTTCCAGGCTCCAGTTATAGGAATGCTGTATTATTCCAGCTGTTTTAGGCACAGGCACCCGAGTTCAACTATAGCCTCGCCATTACCCTATACCTACTTTAGCAAAGAGGAACAGCTTATCAGATGCATATTATCAACCATTTACTCAAACTACACAGTGATATGCCTTATCCATACACTTTATCTCAGATACTTTAGACACCAGATTAATGGAAATATGTAAACACATTTGTAAATGAAAGCTTGAGAACACAGACATCTTAAGCACATCATGTAAAACATATATATTAGTCGCCAAAATATATATTTCAAAGTTTACGTTTATCTACAGAGTTAAGAATTGTATTTGTCTCCATGAAATAATTAAAACCACCAGCATTTACCATCGTGAACCACATACTTATGTTTCTAAGCAGGAAACCGGATACATGAAATCAACCATCAATATAGAGTACCAGTGGTATAATACTAAAATCTGACATTGGATAAACATTGGCTGTTTCATTCAAGACTTATACATTTGTTGCATGAAGAATAAAGGGGAAAAAATCAAGCTGCATTACAATTACCAGCTGCAGAGGCCACGTAGCTAGCAGAATTCTGACTACAAACCACTTTCAATGCAATGCATGGCTAAAATGAGGCGGGAGTAGAAAAGCGAGGAAGCACTCAAGCATATCTAACCTGAGAGGACAGTTCTTGCTTATTATAGAGCCATCGCTGATAATAAAATCTGAATCAAACTGCCGACTGAAACCCACTTGAGAATTTCTGCCTCTTTAATTTTTAAAGTTATGGAAGCACTTGACACAGAGGTAGATCAAATATCACTACTTTGCGTGCAAATACTTACTTAAGCAATCCAGTGTGCCCAAAACCGTGCAAAAAATTCAGGTGAGGTCTGTGTAAAGACAGCTAATTACGATGTTCCATTACCGCTTTCTAGATGTCACCATTGGTCCTAAGTGGTCATGGCTGATTAATTTCAATTAGTTTTCACAGGGATAGAGTTATGACAAATTTATGTTTTGACTGCAAGAAACTGGTACCAATCACGGAACTACCAAAACATCAAAACAAAAGGGAGCGCGGCTGTTAACATGCAGACTACTTAAATCCCAGAACAGAGCGCACAGCTTAGTTCACTTCAGTGGCTACATGGATACATAGCATTACATACCAGCTAGCAGCTTTTAATGCTTCCAATGTCGTGCTGTTGTTAAAGGGGGTTTAAATGTGCCTTGGTGGCTACTGTTATTGTAATTTATTTATTTTTTGCAGCTGTACCTATAAATAGTCCAGTCTGGTTATTTGGCGGCAGAGTTGCCTCCAGTGGGGGTGCATAAAGATGTAATTGAGCAAAGGTTTTCTGTTGTATTTTTTAAGATTTTTCTATGCATTTTCAAATAAACTCAAAAAATGGCAAGTAAATAGAAAATAATTTACATCTATTTCAACAGCAAAATATATAGATAGATAGAGATATGTATAAATATAGAAATATATTATAGAGAGCAATCCTACTCAGTCAGAAAAGAAGACAAACATATTACAAAGCAATAACCCCTCATGTATCTACAAAGAAGTAATGGGCTAGGTCCAGCTTCCACTACAACAGCATCAGGGTAAATAATGGACAACCCAGAACACAGCACACAACTTAGTTCACTTCAGTGGCTACATGGATACATAGCATTACATACCAGCTAGCAATGTTTAATGCTTTCAGTGTCATGCTGTTGTTAAAGGGGGTTTAAATGTGCCTTGGTGGCTACTGTTAATTTAATTTATTTATTTTATCCAACAGCCTGGTCATTTTGCTGCAGAGTTGCCTCTTCTAAGGGACACATAAAGATGTAATGGAACAATTTTAATTTTTTTAAATTTTTTATTTTGCATTTTCAAGTAAACATAAACAAACAATACAAGACAAAAAATTATTGACATCCATTCCATCCGCTTCTACTAATTCTCAGCAAACATGGTGGAAGATAAGATGTAAGCACAAATAAAAATACTATAAAGAGCAACCCTACTCAAACAGTCAGAGGAGAACAATATATAACAAAGCAACAATCCCCCATTTATCCACAAAGAAGCAAGGGGCTTGGTCCGTCTTTCTCTACAGGAGCATCAGGGTAAATAAAGGACAACATGGTGGAAGATAAGATGTAAGCACAAATAAAAATACTATAAAGAGCAACCCTACTCAAACAGTCAGAGGAGAACAATATATAACAAAGCAACAATCCCCCATGTATCCACAAAGAAGCAAGGGGCTTGGTCCTTCTTTCTCTACAGGAGCATCAGGGTAAATAAAGGACAACCGGAAGGAAAAAAACTGGTCAAAGTCACACATGGAGCAATATTTGTAGAACACAAGCGATATTAAAATTTCCTGCAACATATATATACATATACACAAATAAAGCAGTTTAGTCATACTTAACAAAGGGACTCATTTCTACCTTTATCTCTCTGTCCATTACACAGGTATGAAATGTCTTAAAGAGGACCTATCACCACCAGAGAAACCTCATGAAGTAACAGAAGACTAAACTACAAACATTTTCTTATATGTGCTTCATTAGGAAAATCAAAGCATTTCACCTGCAATTCAGTTTTTTTTTTTATAAAGCGCTGGCCCTTTAAGACAGCTCTGAAGTTGGGCCAAGTCGGCACATGACTGCCTGATGGAAAACTGTGTTGAAAGTTGTGTCAAACTTACTGCTTCTGAGCTGGGAGAGCACACTGTGCAGTGGGGAGCCTGTAAGTCTACATCATTTGCACACCAGCAGCAGTGTAATATAGATGCCTGTGTGCTATGGAGGAGGAGGCTGAAGCAACAGGTAAACTCTGTCACACTTCTTAGCCCCGGTTCACACGGCTTATTTAAGCCGGAATTGCGAGCCGGATTGCGCTCGCAATTCCGGCTTGAATAAGGGACGGGTGTGGGGGCGGGGACGCGGGGGAGCGGCGGCGGCGCTGCCCGCCGGCCCCATAGACTTCCATTATCCACGGCGCGTATTGTGCCTGGATAATGTGCGTGTCAGTTTCTCCCCGCCCGGCGGATTCGCCGAGCGGGAAGGAGCAACGGAATCCACCGTTCTCTATGAGAACGGTGGATTACCTTAATTACTGCGACCGATTGGCGCCATACTGCAGCGCAAATGCGGGGCCCAGTACGGCGCCAATCCGTGCCCCTTAGTGTCTTGTGTCTGCTGTACTGTATGTAGCAAGAGACTCAGATTACCCTGTAGAAGCAGCTATGCCTTCAGCGCACAGTTGGTATCTCCCACAGAATGCTAAGGATCTCCTGAATTACAAAGTGAAAGTAAAACATTGTGACTGTGATACTGAGGTAAACCCTCTGATTTGCTAATGACATGAATTTGAGAAAAGTCTTATAATTTCATCTACTATAAATTTTTGTGTGTTTGTGTGGAGGTGATAGGTACTAAGCTGTCACTACTGTTATCAATGTGCTTGCATCTAGACCTTGTCAATTTTAACTCCTTAAGGGAAGAACATTTTTTTTGGTCAACACATTCATTGTTTCCTCCCTGCCTTCAAAAAGCCATCATTTTTTTATTTTTTTTCCATTGACAGCAAGCTTGGTGAGTGGACTTTGTTTGGTTTGCTGACTTGTAGTACTTTATATTGGTAACTTTTTGGGATAGATGTGACTTATTCAAAATTTTAAGGGTTGAGAAATGAAAAATAAACACGCTATTTTGGCATTTGGAATTGATTTCTATGGTGTTCAGCATATGGGATAAATTATGTTATATTTTAATAGATTGGTCCTTTATGGATGTGGCGATACCAATTATGTGTAACGTCTTTATTATTTTATTTCTTTAGTTGTAAAATGTCAAAAGGGAGGTGATTTCCACTATATATATATTTAAAGTGCAAAGCACCACACTTTTGACATTTTACAAATAAAAAAAAAAAATAATAATAATAATATATATAATATATATATATAAATATTTTTATATATATACGTATATATATTTATTATTATTTTATTTCTTTATTTGTGAAATAAATTTTTATATTGTTTTATAATTATAAATATATATATTATAATGTATATATATATAATATATATATATATATATAAATATTATATATACATACATTCTATATGTAGGGTACTTGAACACTAGGGGGGGCGATTGTTTGTACACCTTTATGCATTGTATAAATAATGCAGAAAGGTGAACAAATATGGCGGGGCCATGGTGTCTACAGTGTCTACAGGGAACGGAGGCAGTTCTATTCCCTGCTGTTGCCAGCAGGTGTCATCTGCAATTAGCAGTCAGCACCCGCCTCCTACACAGCCCCATAACAACATTATGACGTAAGTGTATGTCAAATGTAATTAAGGGGTTAAACATTCATTTGCCTTGAACGCTTTTTGCCCCTTACTTGACAAGAGGGTTTGGCTTAGAGGATAGGCTAAATATCAAAAGAATCGTGAAACCAAACAATTAATTAAAATTAAAGATTAAATATATCCATAAAACAAATACGGAAAAACAGAATTGCTGCTATTCCTGATATGGAAAAGCACATAAGGAAAGGCATGATGATATGCTTTTCCTTACTTGTTTTATATAATATAATATATATATATATATATATATATATTATATATATATATTATATTAATATAATATTTAAAAATTTATATATATATATATATATATATATATATATATGGGGGAAAAAAAGTTTTTGGGATACACTTAAAAGGGAAATGGAGAGGTCTGTATTTTTAATATAGATACACTTCAACTGTGAGAGACAGAATCTAAAAAAAAATCCGGAAAATCACAGTGTACGAGATTTAAATAATTAATTTGCATTTTATTGCATGAAATCAGTATTTGCATGAAACCATTGCATGAAACCAGCCAGAATTCTGCCTCTCACAGACTTGTTAGTTTTTCTTTAAAAAGGTCTCTTAGGGCTTGTTCACACAGAGTTTTGACGCCGTATTAACATCCGCTTTGTAGATGCGTCTCGGGGACCAACAGGACGGACCCAGAGACACATCTATCAATTAGCAGTGTGTTTAACTGGGAGATCACCCCTGTGTGTTTGCCCTTTGCCTGTCGGGTCCGTTTTGCGGATGCGATCAAGAATTGCATGTCAATTCTTTGATCGGGTTTTATTTAAAAATCATACATACATGTGATTTCCTGGATTCTTATTTAGACCCCGTCTCTGACAGTTGAAGTGTGTCTACAATATAGATATAGGATATATTTAGGTGATCTGCTTTTTAA
Source organism: Phyllomedusa bahiana (assembly GCA_025379985.1). Classification (NCBI taxonomy): domain Eukaryota; kingdom Metazoa; phylum Chordata; class Amphibia; order Anura; family Hylidae; genus Phyllomedusa; species Phyllomedusa bahiana. The sequence continues at coordinate 79,762 of JAODAL010004764.1, forward strand.
ATATATATATATATATATATAATATATAATATAATATATATTATATATATTAATATATATACATATTGTATGTTATATTATATATATATAATATTATATTAAAAATTAATATAAAATATTATATATTATTGTCTTTCAATAACATGTATTTTTTATTTAACTGTTTGGTTGTGCTATTCTTTTAGTATTTAATTTCTTTTGTCTATGGACTACTTTTGTACTTTTGCCCTAATTAGTTATAGGTATAGTTAGAGGAGAGGGGTGTAGTTTAAAAACTGTAACAATTTTGGTGTAGTGTAAAGGGGCCATTTATGATTTATAACACCACTCTGGCTTATCGTTTTACTCTGAACTCACCACATTTCAAAAATGTGAGTGAAGTTCAAAAAAAGGGTGTGTCCTTATACTTTACTAAAATGTATACCTGAGAGTGGCATAAATTATACCAGAAATCTAGATGCGCCAAATGGATTGAGCTTTAATATATTTGCCGCATTTTCCCCTGCACACTTTTTATTAAGAGCAGCATATTTAATGTAAGTCCTAATAAATTTCACTTAAAATTTTCTGGTGCAAGGGCCACATTTTCATATTGTACTTCTCCTAAGGGCTGCAGTAAATCTTAGAGGAATATTCCTAGTCTGAGACCTTTATGGCACTTCAATTGTAAATACCCAAAGTGGTGGCGAGGTCTTGGTTTCACTGCCCAAGATTAGAATGGGGGGTTCCTTGAGGCACCTATTTTCTTTGTATGAATGGGGCTGTGCTATTTTTCTGTCGTGAACTGTGGTTGCCCCGTCTGACAAGTTTTTAAAGGTCTTTTGCCAAAAACTGGGATGTGTCCAACACCCTTGACAGTTTTGTTTGTGCCAATTCTTTCATGGGGTGTTGCTCCACATTAATGGATGTGTCTCGACAGAATGTGGCACACTAATCCAAGCCAATTTCAAACTGCCAAGAGAAATTTTGGGGCAAATTTTGACGCATGTTTTGTCTCACAGTGGGACACTTTTATAAAGTGCTGTAAGACACTTTCATACATACATATTGATGAATGCTTCACGAACTTACTGAGAAGTACGACTGTCTAGTCTGCCTCAGTTTTCATACATGTCACCCAGTATGTTTATGTCCTGATGGTTGGGGTCTGCACAGGGGGCTGCATGTGGCCCCTGGATCGGATGTTGTGCATCCCTGACCTTAAGTATTACACATGATTAGCAAATATGCCTCCAGATCCAGGCAGCCAAAGTGTTATTTTTTAAATATTTGTCTGTACAGTGGACTTGGAACTTTGTATCAGAAAGAAATCATCATAACCTATTAAAGATATATTTAAAAAAATGAATAAGCATATAATTCTGTTCCTATTAGACAAGTAAAGCAATGTGGTATACAGGACTGAACATTCACTACAGCAAATCTACAAATTAAAGACAGTTACGGTAGAGGCATACATCAACATGTCTCTGTATATTTCTGTTTTTAATTTTTTGCAATTTTGTAATTTATTTTGGAATTTTAATATTATAAAGACCTTACCATGGCAACCAACATAAAAACATCCATTGTTTACAGGTCTGGCCTGAATATATACTGGAAATTTGGAAACTTAAATACTAAATTACTTAAATTACCAATAGTCCCTGTCTTCCTACCAGACTAACAATGCTGTGATGTTGGATCCACCTCCACTGACGTCATGTTACTTCATAGTGCTGACACAGAGAGGAGCAGCAGCTGGATGCAGGGTGACGGCTGTGGAGAAACAGGGGACTAGTCATAATACAAGGATTTTACAGCATTTATTTTTTCAATGCAGCTACATTTGGGGGAGTTCACTCCAATAAATAGCTCATCTCTGTGAAATATTCTCATAATATTCTTACAGCTCTCATAAATGACTGCACTGCTCAGTGCATGTAACAGGCTACAGCCTTCCTGGAAAGCATACTGCAGCCCAGTCAACTAGACAGTGACAGATGAGGTGATTCTCATTGTTTTTATTCAGGTCAGTTTTGTTAATGTCTATTATAAGATGCCATTCTCATGAGCACGGATAATCTATTTTAAATAGAGACATGTTATCCTTTCAAATAAACACTCAGTTCATCTAAATATGTATCGTACTGGTGTGGTGCCAGCAAGTCCTTAGCTATTTCAGCTGGCTAATTATTCATTACATATATTTTATATTGTATATTTAATACTTAGGTCCCTTATCTGTCTAATTCCTACACTTTTGACAAAAGGCCCTTAATTGATGGGTCTGTTCCATTTCTGTTATCTTAACAGCTTGATGACCTCTATCTATCTATCTATCTATCTATCTATCTATCTATCTATCTATCTATCTATCTATCTATCTCCATCTATCCATCCATCTATCTACCTATCTGTCTATCTATCGATTTGTCTGTCTGTCTGTTCATATTAATCATGTTTTTATACTAAACATTTTTATTTAAAACATTTGGAAACATATGTAAAAAAAAAATAATCAGAAGTATTCAGATTCCAAATTCCAATGTAGCACACACTGGAAAACAGTATTTGATAGCCATTTAGTCTAGACTGACAGCTGCACCATCTCAGATCAATGAAGGATAGGGTATTTAATATCCGTTGACTTGTACTGCAAGAGTAGATTAGGCAGCATATTTAGGGGTTTCACATGTTAAAAAAATAAATAAAAATGTGTTGTCTTAATAATGAAACAAACAAACAAAAAAAAACGATGCTTACGTTTGTACTTACTGCTAATCTAGCAGTGCAATTGTTGGTGGTGTCTCCTGGTCTTCTGTTTAGATCTTGTGGCCGCTATAGCCAATAAGTGGCACATGACCATGGCAGCTGCTGACTGGTAGTCTGTGAATACAGGGCTTGGAAGCAGAAAACATGTACGATTGGGTTTTTCACCCTTTTCTGGCGTACAATGCACCATAGTGAGCCGGCTACGATGTCTAATGCACCTATTGATTGTTTTAGTCTCTTTGTTTATAAGACTTGTCACTTACTAATGCTTCTAACATTATTGGGCATGGCTCACCACTCATAATATCAGACACATATATGAATGCAGGTCAGCAAAACTAGGCGCATTACTGCTAGGACAGGCAGACCTATTTTAATGTGGTCTGCCTGAGCCTGAGGAGTCGAAGTGGAGCTAGATTTGCTGTAAGAGCAAAAAATGTCCATTATTTCTCACCTTACACCAGTACAATAATAAAAAGTAATTTCTGATAATTATCAAACTGTATAAAATTTAATTACCGTTTAAGCCGACTCGAGTATAAGCCGAGGCACCTACTTTTGCCCCAAAAAACGGGAAAAAATTATTGGGCTCAGTATAAGCCTAGGGTAGAAAAAGCAGTGGCTACTGGTAAATTTTAAAAATAAAAATGGATACCAATAAATTACATAGCAGTTTAATGTCCCCCATAGTCAAAATTATAAGCAGAAAATATGGCCCTATATGCAGGTATAGGCAGGTATATGGGCCCCATAGGCATGTAATAGGCAGTTATATGTCCCCCATAAGCAGATTATAGGCAGGTATTTTGGGCCCCATACGCAGTAATAGGCAGGTATATGGCCCCATAGACATGTAATAGGCTGGTTTTTGGCCCCATAGGCAGGTATAGGGCAGGCTGTAGGCAGGTATAGGGCCAGCTGTAGGCATCGGTATAGTGGCAGGGATAGGGCAGGGGTAGGGATGGGCAGGGGGAAATAGGGCAGGTATAGGGCCTGCTGTAGGCAGGTATAGGGCAGGCTGTAGGCAGGTATAGGGCCAGCTGTAGGCAGGTATAGGGCAGGTATAGGGCCGGCTGTAGGCAGGTAAAGGGCTGGCTGTAGGGCAGGTATAGGGCCAGCTGTAGGCAGGTTTAGGGCTGGCTGTAGGCAGGTATAGGGCAGGTATAGGGCCTGCTGTAGGCAGGTATAGGGCCAGCTGTAGGCAGGTATAGGCAGCTGTAGGGCCGGCTGTAGGCAGATATAGGGCAGGTATAGGCAGCTGTAGGCAGGTATAGGTAGCTGTAGGCAGGCATAGGCAGTTTAAAAAAATCAAAAACAATCACTTACCTGGCTCCCCGCTGCTTCGTCTCCCTCGCGCTTCGCCTCCTCGCTGTCCCCCTCCAGCGTGCGTCCTCGGTCTTCTCGGCACAGGCGGTTGACGTCATCAGGCCGCGCCAGGGAGCGTGATGACACACGCGCCTGTGGGCCCGAAACTGCGGGGGGCCGCAGATGCCCGGAGTCCACTGCGGAGCACGAGCGCTCGCTCTGTGCCCCACAGTGGTATCCCTTCACCTGTATGCGTCCGGAGGAGTCGCATGTAGGTGAGGGATCGCGGACAGAGCCCGGGCCAGCGCAGCGCCCGGAAAACTGTGCGCTCACTCGGCCTTCAATTATATGCGCTCCTGAGGAGCCGCATATAGCTGAAGGGTCCCTGTCGGAACTCGGGCCATCGCACGCCCGAGCGCCGACGTGACTCGGTATAAGCCGAGGTTGATTTTTCAGCTCATTTTTGGGTGAAAAACTCGGCTTATACTCGGTATATAGGGTATAAATTTAATACATCACAAAAATATAACAATAGCTCCTATAAAATGTATTTAAAATTAATAGAATCTAAAATTAATTTTACATTAAATAACCCACTGATGATGTTGTTTGGATTTTTTATTTTTTTTATTTTTTTATTTTTACTACATTAAATTTTTACTACATTAAATTTGAAATTTACTTTTGCTGCTCTCACCTTTTTATTCTACATACAGCAAAAGCCAGCACGCGGCACAGGTCTTGCTGGGACCTGTGGTCCAACAAGCAAGATCACTACCATAGTTTATATTCACTAACATCCTATTCTAACTTCTCTTTTATTTCCAGCCTATCTATAACCTTTATACATTAGGCACACACAGGCAAGGCACGATGAACTTTAAAAAAAACCAAAAACACTTTCATACATTCAGGTGCATTTGACACTGAAAAATAGATGCGAAAATGCTCTCAATCCGCCTAGTTCCATACATGTCTTCCTTAGAGCTACAGAAAATGCATATTCAGGAAGCAGCAAGTATTGTAGTGTACACCGAATTCCTAGGTTACTCAGCACTCACAAAACAGCTTTAAGGGGGTGAACATCACCCTCTCACCCAGAAAGTTGTAATATGTTCATTATAAATTTTACTTTTGTTCTAATACATTGATGCTATTTCCAAAAGTGTTCTTGTTCTGAAAACATTTCTACTTGCATGTCAATTCTTTCCAAGACAGAGCTGAGCTGCACTTTTGAAACACGCAGCGGCGTTCCCTCATGTGAACGTCGCTCCGTGTTCGGCATAGACAGTGAGAATCCCACTGCTAATTGTTAGATCCGTCGTGGGGCCCAACAGAGCGTAAACTCTGTGTGAACAAGCCCTTAGTTGTTGGTCCTATACACAGTGGTGGTCACTGATGCTACTTGTTCAGCTAAACAGGGGTACAGTAGGTAAAGAGGCCCACTGCCACACAGATTCCTGCTGTCTATTAGATTACATGTAAGGGCATATTATAATCTATCAAAAAAAAAAGAGTCAGTGCACCATTCCTTGAAGCCCAGAATTGAACGAAAAGTACTCTGCCAGTGCTATGGCTCCAAAATGAAAACTGAAGAATCCAGCAATCCTCTTTGGATAAAAATCCCCCTTTATTTGGACCATTTAAAACTGGCATCAAAAACTGTGGAGGCATTTGAAACAGGTTATTTCTTCAGAACAATGATTAAGAACCTACCTGTTTGAAATGCGTCAGCAGTATTTGACGATTGTGGATGTCAATTTTTAAATGCTCCAAATAAAGAATGATTTTATCCAAAGAGAATTGCTGGATTCTCTCATTTTCATCCTGTTGTAATCTAGTTCATAGCACTCCCTAGAAATACTGGTGGAGAAGAGGGCTCTATAGTGAGCTACTGGATAACAGTTGTCTGTGTCCACCTCTGCTGTCAAACTATGCACATCCCAACAGTGTCTAAAGAGGACCTGTCACATTGAACATTCTATCCAATCTGCAAGTAGCGTTTTGTCGAGCAGGGGGAGCTAAGAAAATTGATAGTTTGGAAACATTCTAAAGAATTTAAAATTAATTCATTTAATTTACTGATTATTCTGGGTTAAGGAGTCCAGTAGTCGGTCTTATCAGTGATTGACAGCTATCTCTGTATGCACACTTATAACAGGAAGGCTGTCAATCAGTGATAAAACCACCTTCTAGGTTCCTTAATCCAGAAAAACTAGTATACTAAATTAGTAAATAACACGTTCTACTGGATCTTTCCCTATAAAACTATATATTAATCTTCTTGCCTCCTTCTGCTCCATGACATGCTACTTGCAGATCAGGTAGCACAATCACTGTGACCGATTCCCTAAGGGTGCGTCCACACAGCAAGGTTTTGAGATAGATTTTCAGACGGTTTTTGGACTTGAAAACTGTCTGAAAACCGACTGTCAACCATCCGCATAGACTTTGACACTGTCAGTAATTCATTCAGAAGTCCACACTGAACGGATTTTCAGTCAGACGGAATTTTACATCGACAGCGTTCCGAAAAACGTAGAACATGTACAATCTTCCGGGCGGTTTTCGGCTGGAGGTTGTATTAGTTAAGGGGGACAAGTGAATCCATAAACTGCTGACAGAACGGTCCCCAAAATCCATTCAAAGGATGAGAAAATACCTGCCGAATTTTTAAGACAGAATCCGACCGACATTTTACACTTGTCGTATGACTGTACCCTAATGGTGTTTTCACATTGCTCTGTCGCAATAAAAACCCCATCAAAAACATACCCAGAAAAAACACATGTACTGTGTCTATGATTTTCAACAGTTTTGCAATGCGGTCATTTGGGACTACAAAGCAGCCCAACAGCGCACATGCAATATTGCTTCCTCTTCCCCCATATTAGTAAAAAATGGTGTCATGCAATGCAGCAAAGTTTGCTTTATTTGGTAACCAATCAATACTCAATTTAGATACATAATTTATATAACAGAAGGAAGAAAATAAAAATGGAACATAAAACATCTAAACACACTGTAACCTCTAAAGTTAATTATATACTGCATCCCCATAACCTAATCATGTTAAACTCAGCACCCCCTGAAATTAATTATAATACACGTCATAATAAAGATCATTGCTGGTCTCTGGGAGTGAGGGAATAAATGCACGGATCCCTGTTGGAGAGGCATGGAAGGGTAATATTGCATAGCTGGTGGTCTAAAGCAGTGAAGGACTTAAAGGGAACCTGTCACACAGGTTATGCCCCCCTTGCTGAGGGCAGCACAAGCTAGTGTCAGACCTGCTGTTTCCAGCGCTGTGTCCCTTATTCTGTAAGATGCAGCAGTTTTAGAGCATTTACCCCTCAAATCTTATTCATGAGAAGGTGCTAGCCCCACCCACCAAATGCTAGATCCGCCCACTGACAGTTATTCACATATTTCTACCTATTCAAAGTAATAGGTTTGTCAGTTGAGGTGGGCGGGGCTAGCCTCCGATTGGCCGGGTTTGAAAAAAACTGACTTTTTGAAGGACTCTTCGAATGACTCTTCTGGCTGAAGACTGCAGATTTGAGCATTAAATACACGAAAACTACAGCATCTTACAGAATAAGGGACACAGCGCTGGGAACAGCAGGTCTGAAACTAGCTTGTTCTGCCCTTAGCAAGGGGGGCATAACCTATGTGACAGGGTCCCTTGAAAGGTGTTGTTTCATCACACTGTTTCACAGAGCAACTTTCATTCATGCATCCTGTTTCGTCCTGGTCAGGCTGTGGGTAATTAGCATATTAGCTCTGGTATTCAAAGGTCTGCTAATTACTCTAATTTACATTAGATAAAGACAGTCTGCTCTCAAGTCCAAAGAATCTCCAAAGCTAAAGTAAACAGTAGTGATAATTCTCCTTTGTTTGTAAGATCAGATAACATTTAAGCTCTCAAGCTGCAGGCAGTTTTGTGTGTTGTACTGTGTGATGTCAAACACTACATGACAGCAGGGCAGAGCAACCTGAGTGCGATCAGAGATAAAAAAAATCACTTTTATCTACTCAACAAAGAAAATTTAAAAAAGCAATATAGTTGGAAAATGTCTTCATTTATTGTTTTCTACATGTTGAAAGCTAATCTTTGTAGCGAGACAACCTCTTTAATGTAAGTATTCTTTGTCATGATCCAACGGAGTCAGTAGGCACTGACACGTTGACCGCCGGGTCTCTGAGGATCCTCTGGGCCACCATGAGCATAGATGGTATAGGTGGAGACCACGCCAGGGAGTGGAGTGTAAAAGGCCCCTGGTCCTCACCTGAGCATGCCACAAGGCCGAATGGACTTAACTGCGGGAAACCTCTAGGTCGTTACCCCTGAAGTGGCTACTCACGGTGACAACCAAAGTGCAAGATGGAGGACACCGGGAACAGGCAGAAGTGGTGGGTCACCGCAGGTATAGCTGTTCAGCGCCAGGAATAGCAGTAGAGAGTACTTAGGATAACATCAGACAGGGGTCAAGATCACAGAAGTACAACCACAAACTGACCAGGAGCAGAGGCAGGAAGTTCCTTATATCCCAGGAGGTCACAGGTCATTGTATCTAGTCACAAAATGATCTAGTTTCTGTCATACATATCTGATCCTGGTACTTGGATATTTGAAGGGGTTGTCTCACTACATAGATTCATCTCACCTCAGTCCTATTTTCTTGGTTTCATTTTTAAATTCAAGGTCGTGTTAACTGGCTTTGCTGGCTACTACTGATCTGTAGTGATGGGCTGCTGAGGACAGCAGGTCTGTAGCTATAGCAACCAGCACTGGCAGCCTATCAGGAGATATCAAACAGGTCTGTAGCTATAGCGACCTGAGGAGCTGATGCAGTCCATACAAGAGGGGATATCTCAGTGGTAGGCTACTGTTAATGGACATATATTACAAAGTGACTTGTTTTTGCAAGTTCTTTAACATAAAATGTGATCTTAGTAGTGAGACAACCCCTTTAAGTGTCCCATTCAGGTCCATAGTCTTTTTGTAACTATGTAACAGATAACACAAGGCTTCCTATACAACATAGCAATGGAAATGGCACCTATACCGTGATGTGACCTTCTTGTGGGTGTCCTAAGTAGGTTCAGCAATAACAGAGTTCTTTTCTTTCTGACTTATTTAAATTTGTGCAGACATGACCAATATGGATCCAATAGGGACAGTTGGTAATATAGATACGCTGTGTAGTGCCGCAGCTGATTAATATAGGTAAATTTTTTCTGCATGTGATATTGAGGCCAGTCATGTGAATTAGCCCTTTACATTCAGGGCATCAGTTAAAGATCTGTAATGTAGGAATGTGCCCTGAGACAATTTGTATTTTTTCCAGACAAACTCTGATTTTAGTTTCATGTTGGTGGGCAATTGTAACAAATCCATCTCATAATCCAAAACCCATTTTAATGCTTTTGTGATAAAACTAAATATCATCATTCATTAATATAAACATGTGCAAGCCACTTACCTTGATAAATGATGCTAATAATCCCCGGAATATGCCCATTATTAAATCATACACCACAGTTAGTAACTGATTTTCTCCATTCAACATGTGTTTAGGCAACAATGAAGTGGCCTCTACTAATGACCTGATCCTGCTGAAGAAATGAATTGTTTAGGAAGATATAAGAATCTTAATTGATATTTAAGTGATATTTTAATGCAATTAACAGTTGATTTATTTCCTCAGTCTCCACATAACATATTTGAGGTCAGTAAGCTGCTATTTGGCTGTGGTGACCTACTTTGCTTATTTAACCTCTTCAGAAACCAAACTGTCATTGAGAGAACTACTTCTAATTATTCATAGGTGATATAGCAAACACTGCAGAGGACGGGATATGGACCCAAGTATTTATTTAACTGTGTGAACCCTTGTAATTTCTACATAATGCTGATAGTGAGGCCAGTGACAACAAGACTGCTAATGTTCAAATAAACTGCTTAACCTGTGATCTGAGAATGACAGATCTACACATTTTAGAAATAAAAATACCTAAATATATGAAGATATATGTATATACACAATACTGTATAAACGGCAGTGTGTGTGTTCTGTACAAACACAGTACAGAATGTTATATAGAACACTAAATAGTACACGGGCCATACAGTATGTATGAAAACTGTCTATGCTTTCCAAAGCACTATATGAAATGAAAGGGGAGCTCTGATTGGTTGCTATGGGCAAAAAGAAAGTCTTAGACCTAGACAGTTTCATACATGAGGCCAACAGTGTATAAATATATACACTGTGTATATATAGCGTGTTTATATATATATATCTATATATATATATATATATATATATATACATACCTCCCAATTTTCCCGAATTTGGCGGGACTTAACCGCGTTTAATAGGGGGTCCCCCCATCACCATTTAAATAGCAAAAGTCCCGCTTTCAGTTACACACTGCCCCGAGCTGGCCACGCCCCCTGAGCTAGGGAGTGTCTACAAATAGCTCTATGTGTGGCAGGCTGAGTAGAATGAGCATCCTACTGGACACACAGAGCTAGTTGTAGACACAGAGCTTGTAGACGCTCCCTGGCCCTTCCTGGTGCTGTTATCTTCACACATCATTGGACAGCATGTGAGCGCTGCTCATATCCTCTCCCTGGCTCTGTATCCAATGCTGCTAGATAAAAATGTAAGTGCCTGACTGTCCAGTAGTAGAGAGCAAAAGGTTCATCTGCCTGCATTAGCAGACTGGCAGCCCCCCGCTCTTCACTCCTGGCTCACACCACACTCGACCCCCCCTCTCCCTGACCCTCCACTCGACCCCCCCCTCTCCCTGACCCTCCACTCGACCCCCCCTCTCCCTGACCCTCCACTCGACCCCCCCTCTCCCTGACCCTCCACTCGACCCCCCCTCTCCCTGACACTCCACTCGACCCCCCTTCTCCACCCTCCTCCACCCAACCCCCCTCTCTCCCTGACCCTCCCTTCCCTCTCCCTGACTCCCCACTCAGCCCCCTTCTCTCCCTGACCCTCCACTCGACCCCCCCCTCCCGGATCCAACACCCGGGGAAGCAGGGTGTCAACCATCCCCCAAAGCAGGCACCCATCTTTCTGGATGCCTGCTGTGACCCATGTCACCCAGCTTTCCCAGATGCGGAATAACCTATCCAGCTGGGAAAACCCTCCACACCAGGCGTCCAGGAAAGCTAGGTGCCTGCTGTGGCAGATGGGTGCCACTCAGCTTTCCCTGGTACTGGATAGCTCATTCAGCATGTGAGAAAGCTGGGTTAAAACACTCCACAGCAGGTGTCCAGGAAAGCTAGGTGCTTGCTGTGGGGGATGGGTGCCACTCAGCTTTCCCTGGTGCTGGATAGCTCATTCAGCATGTGGGAAAGCTGGTGAAAACCCTCCACAGCAGGCGTCCAGGAAAGCTAGGTGCTTGCTGTTGCGGATGGGTGCCACTCAGCTTTCCTGGACAACGGCTGTGGGGATGTCACCCAGCTTTCCAAGGCACTGTGTAGGCTATTCAGCACCCTGGAAAGCTGGGTGACACATCCCCCACAGCAGGCACCAAGATTTCCTGGGTGCCTGCTATGGGGGATGTCATCCAGTTTTCCCAGCACTGAATTGGCTATTCAGCATCCCGGAAAGCTGGGTGATGCCCGTTTGTAGAGTTGGTGGTTTTTTAAAGGTTTCCCCTTTGGACTACATTGGACAACATTGCGTTATTTCTATAATAAAAAGGATAACGAGGGCTGTGTCGGGGAGTGTTTATATAAATAAAGTGTTTTTTTGTGTTTGTGTGTGTTTTTTTTTCATTTTCTTCCAGTGATAGTAGTGGGGGTGTCTGACAGATGCCTCCATTACTATTGCTGGGGTTTGGTGTCAGCCAGCAGTGGTTTTTGTCACCCCAAGGCTGACACTAACCCTGTGTCACTATTACCCCAGTACCCAACGCACCGGGGCACTGGGAAGAGCCGTTAACCGTCAGGAGCGGACCCTCTAATGTGAGGGTTCGCCTCTGGAGCAGCTGCAGGCTGGTATTTTTAGAATGGGAAGAGACCAGTAGCGATGGTTCTTCCCATGCTGATAGTATCAGGCTGCCGCTGTCGGTTTTCCCTTTTTGGTTATGGAAATGGGGGGGAACACACGTCGTTTTTTTTCTGAAAATATGTTTATTTAGTTAGAATCTGCACATGGGCATACACAGTAATTATTACAGGAGGTGCCCACTGTAGGATCTCAATAAATGAATGATTATTAAAAAAAAAATAAACTATGTGGTGTCCCCCCTGATTTCCATAACCAGCCAAGGTAAAACCAACAGCGGCAGCCTGACTATCAGAATGGGAGAACTAGTTCTGTCCTCCCATTCTAGAAACGCCTGCACCGCCAAGAAGCAGACCTCACATAGAGGGCCGCTTCTAATGGTTACGAGCCTTCCCAGTACCTGTGCATGGCTACTGAGAGTAATAGTGACAGGATAGTGCAGGCCTTGGGTGACAAAATGCCATGGCTGACCACAGAAGCCGACAAGGCCCTCGTTCACAGCTTATTTCAGACGTATTTACACGGATGCTTCGTAATACGTCTGACAGTATTGAAAACCAGTTGCAATCTTCACTAGTTGGCACGTATTTGCCTAACACTGATTTCTGCGGATTCAGCCAGTCTCCATCATTGTAGGTGTGATCCGTCGTAAATAATGACATGACATGTTTTTCCGTCGATTGCCGTCGTCAATCCATGCGGCTCCGGCACGAAATACGGCTCGTGTGAAGACGAGCCGTATTTTCATTGAAATCTAGAAAAATAGGCTGTTACTTATTTCTCGTTTTGCCGGATTGACGATGTCAATCGTCGGCAAATCCGCGGCGAAATAAGCCGTGTGAACGAGGCCTAATAGTAATAGAGGCATCTGACAGACAGCTCCAGTACTATCACTGGAATAAATGGGAAAAAATAACAGAAACAAGATAGCACTGTATTTAAATAAAATCCCCGACATCGGCCCTCGGGACTATTTTAGTGCTACACTGGTCCGACGTAGTCTAATGAATCCAATAGTATTATACTCCATCCCCTGCACCCCTGAAGGTCACGGCTGTGGCTGATCATCTGGGGGTGCAGGGAATGGGAACGGCCGAGCCGCACCACATCTCCGGGGGGTTGGTCTTCTGTCTCCCCCCAGGAGATTGTGCTGTAAGCTGTGGCCTTTACCTCCTCTCTCACCCCTGTGGCCTAGTGCCAACACGAAATACAACCCTCATCTGACACTCTATAATTCCCTGACCACTATGTATCGCCCCATATCCCGCTACTACATCTATCACTATATGAGGCGTTTGTACAGAGGTGGGATTTGGTAGGGAGGTGCTGGAAAAGTGCAGAGTCTAAGATGTTTGTGTGGTTAATTCTGCAGGGACGAGGCCAGGAGAAGTGGACATGGCGATCTGGAAGGAGTGGAGAATGGGAATGACTCCCAACAGAGAAGAGGTCACCTGTGAATCACTAAATTGTATTGCACTGTAATCACTTATATGTCTGCAGTGCCTGTGTACAACTGATATTTACCCCATATGGTCACTGTATGGTGGTACATACAGTCTGCAGAGCCCGTGTACAACTGCTATCTCCCCCCCCATATGGTCACTGTATTTCAGAAATATTGGTAGTAGTGTAATGGTTTATATTCAGGATCAGTACGGTGGTATTATTCAGTCACTATGTGGTTGTGATAAGTGGTCATGGTCTTGGGGTATTATTCAGTCACTCTGTGGTGGTGATGTTGTCATTGGTTAGGCAGATAATATTAGTCTGGGTGTGGTCAGTAACAGTACGGTGAGATTTGCTCCTTGTATTATGTGGTCACTGTACAACTATTATATAGAGGTATCATCCATAGAACATTATCTTACTCATGCAGATCACCAGACACTGTGTTTCATCCTTTTTACTGTAGCAGTTTTCAGTTGCTGTTTGTTTTTGGGCCTTTTTGTATGGTTTTTCGTATTTTACTTTTACATTACTTTATATAAATACATATTTACAGACCATAGTGGCGCTGTTGTTGTGTTGGCGCTGGTCTGCTGGAGGGGCGGGGCGTGATTTGTGTTTGTTGGGGCGTGGTTAGAGGCGTGTCCTGGTGTGATTGTATTTGTTTAGGCGTGGTTGGAGGCGTGATTGATGTGATGTCATTTGGGTTGGGCGTGCTTAAAGGTGTGGTTTAATGTGTCCTCTTTGCAATTTCCAAAGGTTGGGAGGTATGTGTATATATATATTTATAATATATATATATATATATATATTTTATATAATATATCACGCGTAGGTAGATAAATATATGCACACTACCATATTTATATATATATATATATATATATATATATATAATATATATATTATAAAATATATATATATATATATTTTATTGTAAAACACGCTTCAACTGTGAGAGACATGGTCTAAAAAAAGAAATCCAGAAATTTTTAAATAATGAATTTGCATTTTATTGCATGAAGTAAGTATTTGATACAATGAAAAACAGAACTTAATATTTGGTATACATATACACAGCAATAGGTAGATAAATAAATATATACACACTATATCATTTTTTAGATGCAATGGAAGGTCAGACTTTCAGCTTTAATTCAGTGGGTTAAACAAAATCATTGCATGAAAATGTGAGGGACTAAAGCACACAATCCCTTCAGTTCAGATACTCAAAAGTGTAAGTAAAATGTTAATTTCTAATGCTTGGTTGAAAACCCACTGTTGGCAATGACTACCTGAAGTCTTGAACTCATGCAGATCACCAGACGCTGTGTTTCATCCTTTTTACTGTAGCACTTTTCAGTTGCTGTTTGTGTTTGGGCCTTTCTGTCTGAAGTTTAATTTTTAACGTGAAATGCTGCTCAATTGGGTTGAGATCAGGTGACTGATTTGGCCATTCAAGAATATTACACTTCTTTGCATTAATAAAATCCTGGGTTGCTTTGGCTGTATGTTTTGAATCCTTGTCCATCTGTATTATGAAATGCCAACCATTCAGTTTGGCTATTGATTTGAGCACACAGTATGTCTCTGAATACCTCAGAATTCATCTGTCCTGTGTCACATCATCAATAAATATTGGTGACCCAGTGCCACTGGCAGTCATGCATGCCCAAGCCATCACACTGCCTCCGCCGTGTTTTACAGATGATAGGGTATGCTTTGGATTATGAGCTGTACCTCGCCTTTACCATATTTTTTACTTTCCATCATTCTGGTAGAGGTTGATCTTGGTTTCATCTGTCCAAGCCTCTGAGTCAATTGTCCAATATTTTTGGGCACATGTTAAGGAGCTGAAACTCCGAAAACCTTGATTCAATTTTAACCCCTTAACGAACCTGGACATATATTAAGGGGCTGGTTGCTGAGGGGCTTTGTAGCGGGATTGTGGTGTTTAACCCTTTAGACGCTGCGGAAAAGATTATTTTATATATATATATTCATATATTATATTAACTGTATTTATATATTATATTTTTATATATATAATTTTTAATATAATATATATATACACCACAATTTTAAGGAAAAATGATTATTTGATCCTTGCTGATTGTCTAAGTTTTCCCACTGACAAAGACATGAACAGTCTATAATTTTAAATTTTTAGTCTTTAATTTTAACATTGAGGGAGAGAATATCAAAAATAAAATTTCCAGGAAAATCAGATTGTATAAATTATATAAATGTATTTGAATTTTGCAGTGAGAAATTAGTATTTGATCCCTCTGGCAAACAAGATTTAACACTTGGTGGCAAAACCTTTGTTGGCGAGCACAGCAGTCAGACGTTTTTTGTAATTGATGATGAAGTTTGGACCACTCCTCTTTGCAGATAATTTCTAAATCATTAAGATTTTGAGGCTGTCGTTTGGCAACTCGGAGCTTCAACTCCTTCCATAAGTTTTCTATGCGATTGAGGTCTGGAGATTGGCTAGGCCCCTCCATGACGTTAATGTGCTTATTTTTGAGTCACTCCTTTGTTGCCTTGGCTGTATGTTTTAGGTCATTGTCTTGCTGGAAGACCCAGCCACAACCCATTTTTAATGTCCTGGTGGAGGGAAGGAGATTGTCAATCAGGATTTTACGGTACATGGCTCCATCCATTCTCCCATTTCTTTGGGTGATAGACAGCATTTCTCTTCCTTCAAACACAGCGAGTTGAGGTAATGCCAAAGAGCTCAATTTTTGTCTCATCTGACCACAGCACCTTCTCCCAGTCACTCACAGAATCATCCAGGTGTTCACTGGCAGACTTCAGACAGGCCTGCATATGTGCTTTCTTGAGCAGGGGGACCTTGTGGGCACTACAGGATTTTAAACCATTACGGCGTAATGTGTTACCAATGGTTTTCTTGGTGACTGTGGTCCCAACTGCCTTGAGATCATGAACAAGTTCCCGTCGTGTAGGTTTGGGCTGATTTCTCACCTTCCTCATGATCAAGGATACCCCACAAGGTGAGATTTTGCATGGTGTCCAGGATCGATGTTGATTGGCAGTCATTTTGTATTTCTTCCATATTCTTACTATTGCACCAGTTGTCGCCTTCTCACCCAGCGTCTTACTTATGGTTTTATAGCTAATTCCAGCTTATTGAGGGTCTATGATCTTGTCCCTGACATCCTTAGAAAGCTCTTTGGTCTTGCCCATGTTGTAGAGGTTAAAGTCTGACTGATTAATTGAGTCTGTGGACAGGAGTCTTTTATAAAGTTGACTATTTCAGAAAGCTGTCTTTAATGCAGGTAACAAGTTGATTAAGAGCATATAACTGGTTTGTAGGAGCCAGAACTCTTAATGGTTGGTAGGGGATCAAATACTTATTTCTCTCTGCAAAATTCAAATAAATTTATATAATTTGTACAATGTAATTTTCTGGATTTTATTTTGGATTTTCTATCTCTCAATGATAAAATGAACCTACCCCTAAAATTATAGACTGTTCATGTCTTTGTGAGTGGTCAAACTTACACAATCAGCAAGGGATCAAATATAATTATTTCCTTCACTGTATATATATACAGGAACATTTGTGACATACAACTTGTTTTGTATTCTGTACTTTTTAAATACTGACATGGTGATCTGAGAGATTAAGGGCAAGCGAGTTGATTTAAAACCTTTGAGATATAGCACCAGCCAAGGCAGAGATGACAAAGGATCACCAAACAATATATCCTCCATTTGTACCCAACATTTCATGGTTTTAGCATGGAACCAGTCTAAAACCCTGGCAGCAATTGTTACTATAAAATAAGATTTCAAGTCTGGGAGGGCTAATCCACGCTTTCCTTTTTCCTGATCAAAATGTCTCTAGAAATTCCCGGTCTCTTGTTGGCCGAAACAAATTTCCCAAAACATTTATTGATGTCTTGGAAGAAGGAATTAGGAAGGTTCGTTAGAATTGTTTGGAACAAATATAAAAGTCTGGGAAGGATATTCATTTTAAGAGAAGTCCTTCTTATCCCATTTGGCTAAATCAGTTTTAATAATGTGTATAAGTGTGGAGAAGTTAAATTCAATAACTTGTTCTCATTCCATTGGGATCTGAACCCCTACATATATAAAGTGTAAGAAGTTTTTGTTGTGCAAAAGTACAAAAAAGGAAAAAAATAGAAAAAAAAAAAGTAAAAGTATTTCATAATGATGAATTTCTACTGACCTGTGGAATACAGTAAACAGTAAAAAACAAAGGACATTGAATTGCTGTTGTTTTTTGCATTCTCTTCCCCCCCAAAGAATTATTAAAGTTAATAAAGTATTTGTACTCCAAAATGGTTCCATTGGAAAAAAAATAAAATTGTCCTACTAAAAAACACAGGCCTCGGCAAAAAAAAAGTTTTGACTCTCTGAATATAAGAATAAAATAATTAAAAAAAAGAAATATTTAAACCTGGGTCTTACGGTTCAAAGAAGTCTGGCCTTATTTTAACAATATGTCCACTTATAAAATTACTGAGTACTAAAATTCACAAATTAATATTTATCATTGAATGTTAATGCATTGTATTTTGTAAGGTGATACAATGACATAAAGCAGTTTATCACTATATATATAAAAGTCATTAATTACAATATATACACTTTAATTCAGCAAATTAAAAGAACTTTTTTTTGCAGTTTCAAAAAGAAAGATTTATAGATAATATACTCAGCTGCAAAGAGTGATCATAACTAGAGATAGGAGACGAATTTCTTCAAAAATTCGATTCGGTCACATCGCCGAATTTTCGACGAAAATCGTAATCGAGAGTTCCGAGAATTTACTTCGGCACGCATCACGTTAACAAGCAGCTATTTCCAGGCTGCACAGAGCCCTGCAGGTGTCTGTAGAACGTATGTGCCATGCATACAATATGCAGATGGATCTTGGTTGGTCTTCATACGATATGTTGTGTATTTAGTATGACACGGCATAAACTGCTCCGCTCTAATCGCTTCACATAAAATTCCTGGGCACTTTATGGGGGCAAACTGACCAAAATAACAATGAAGCAGGAACAAGCCGAGAACGTCATGCAGCAAGCTGGAAAAAAAACAAAACTGGAAGCTCAGTGTTGCAACATTTGTGACAAGAGTGGTGTATGTGAGCGGCAAGGCCTCAGCAGCATGGATGTCAACAGTGGCAGCAATGACAATCTGGGAATGTGGCAAAACAGTACACAGGCCGCAGAGTGGGCGACAATGACACAGTGTGGAGTCCACGGTGGCAGTACAAGCATGAGGTCTAGGCAGTGAGTGCTCAATGACAAATAAACTTATGAGCGTGAGGCAAAAAAGGAGTAGGCCAAAGACGTGGTACAATGACACAGTGTGGAGGGCACGGCAGGAGCACATCAGCAGCATAAGAGCGAACAGTGGCACGAGATGTGACACAGTGTGTATGGAGCACGGCACAGCCAATCAGCAGCATGAGGTCATACAGTGGGAGCACAATCGAGCAAATTCTGAGGATGGCAAACAACAGTAGTAGGAGCCACCAGTGTGGAGGGCACGCAGCAGCCTCGGCAGCAGCAAGAGGTCAGACAGTGGCACAACAGACACAGTGTTGGAGGGCATGAAAGGAAGTCACAGTCATCAGCATGAGAGGCAGAGTAGTGGCACAATGTAACATTCTGCAGTGCAAAATAGTATGATGCCACGAGCGGCACAATGACTGAAGCGGATGTCACGGCGCAGCAGCATGAGGTCAGGCAGGTGGCACAATGACAGAGATTGGAGGGGTGATGACAGAGCAACAGATGAAGGTCAGAGAGTGCACTAATTGGAAATTCTGGAGGGGCAAAACATACCATTCTAGGCCGCAGACAAGATGGCACAATTACACAGTGCGTGGATGCGCACGCAACATGCAACGAACAGCAGCACATGAGCCACATAGAGGTGGCACAATGCGACAGAGTGTTGAGGTGGGGTGGCGGCACTACCATCGCCTGGTAAATACGGTGGTAGTGCGAAAAGGAGAGAACTAGTCACAGATGTGTGGCATCAGTTCGAGTGCGGAGCACTCAGAAATAGTGAGCGTGAGGCAGTAGTTTTGGAACTCAGTACTGACGCCTAAGCATTGGTATAGTGTGAGGAGAAATCCTGGCCGAGGGTCCAACAGCACGCCTGATATCATCTATCTGACAAAGGTCTCAGTCTTTTCAAACATTCCCCGTGGAACAAGCGAGTTCTCCTTGGAGGGGTAACAGATTGGCCCCCGTCCGCCTTGACCAGCACTTGAAACAGGTACACCCCCTCAGGATGCCACACTACTGCCGTGAATGCAGAGATCAGACTGTCTCCACTTGAGAGCAACTCGCGCAAGTTGCGAGCCACGACAGTCCCAGTTTGGGCTGCCCAGTTATATAGTACCACGAGTAATATCTATCTATACAGTGGGGGCTACGAGCGCATGCTGTCCAAGTAGTGCCCTGATACCCACGAGAGATTTTGCCGTCACGGTAATGCTTATTCGGCCGTCCCATGTTCCTGTCGATCGCTAGCTGGCATGCTCGGCTTAGGTTTCGACTCCCTGCGAGCCCTCCTCACTAGGCGGAGAGTGCGAAAGCGAGTACAAGCTGCACATTTAGTCTAGACCGTCCAGTACTTAGGTTACTGCTGATGTGCGCTGAGTACTGCTGCCTACCCCCCACCTCCCCCAGCATGATCCGCGTCCGTAAGTACGTAGTCGCTGAGGAACCCCCCGGTCAGTGACAGTCAAATGTGAGGGACGATGCAGCACATGAGCAGGCGAGCGGCCGACTGATTACGGAGGAATTTCCCTAATAGTATTTGAGTTTGTACTATCCCTCTCAATACTGGGAATAAAGCCTCCCATTTTTGGTCCGTACTACGAGGGTCTCAATAAGGGTGGAGAGCCAGAAAGCATTCATCCCTCTGCCGATGCTGACTATTCGGTCTGTTACTACCAGGCAAAAGTATGTTATCACTGGCTGGCGGTGACAGATCTGCACAAGGACTCCGTGAGGGCGCTCCTGCCATCCACAATTTCCACTGCAGATATACCTGCCCTAGCGGAGATGCTTGGGAGTTCATCTCGCCTCGTCTTCCTCATTCTACCATCCAACTCTCCCCAATCTTCCATCCAGCTGCCCTGCTCCTCCTCCTTCTTGTCACCTGTGGTAAAAAATCCACTTCATTCACCAAACAAATTGACTTCTGCTGCGTCATGATTCCAAATGTCCTCCTCCTCCGCCTCCTCCATCTTCAGTCCCCACCGGACTCATGTGGCCACGAGGATGTAGTCGTTCCACATTTCTCAGTCCTTGCCCAGAACAGATTTTTTCAGCATCTGATTGTCCAGGACTTAATTAATGCAGTAGGGAATGACTTATTCTCCCCGTAGTCCTGGCGACTGTCAAATAACATGTGCCCATGCTCGTCGATATGGCCTCAACAAACGGCAGGGGCCACGCAATGCGAGCTGCCCCAACTCCCGTCTGACATCTAAAGTTAACACACATGGGTGTACTATCTGTCATGCCTTGAGATTCATCAAACAAATCGCGAGTTAATGGGCCTTTCTCCTGTTCATACAGTCAGGTTCATAGACATGTCAGACTGAATTCCAGCGTGTGAGCAACACTCGAGCTAGTATCAGCGCGTGTTGGGAGGAGGCCGTTGTCTGTCCCGCTGCGACAATCAGGATGGGTGTTCCTTGGCTCATTCGTGTAATATCGAATTGATAAAGTGCATGTCACAAGTTTCCTGCGCGATTTATCAGAATGAGTATTCTGACAGATCTGGTTGGAAGACTTCAGGGACACCGTTTACAACCAGGATGAGACACGTGCGCCATCATGAGGTGCATGGACCTTGCCCTCCTCGTGCACGCGCGGCAACCATGTTCCTCCCAATTGTCCGTACACCATGGGTTTTCTGATTTCAGTGGCGCGCTGAGAGAACCACACCAGATCGATTACACTCTGTGCAGGTTGACGCGTACGTCAGTCCTGCCCGGTGATTGACAACTTCTATCGCACCCGAGGCATAGCTATTATAACCTGTCCGACAGTGATGAGCCCGCAGTGTGCCCTTATCACATTTGTTAGATGGAGACATAACTTGGTAGGGAGGCCCGGAGATGGTCTGTGAGGGTGGAGAGGATGAGGCGGACATTGGCGCCGAGCATGCAGTTTGACAAACGTGAAGGAAAAGCGCGTCTCCTGTCCAGAGTTGTGTCTGTTGGGTGAGTCTGGGTGACAGGAAGTCACATTCACTACCATGGCCGTAAAGGGACAATGTAACTGGCCCTGAACTCGTCAATTTACAAGAGCATACCAGACGAACCGCTGCTTGCCGTTTTACCAGTTGGGAACAAAGCAGCCCACCGATAAGACTACAAGACAGACCCACGTTCTCTTGTACTAAACATAGTTGTATGAAGTGGCTGAGAACTCGAGCCCTTTTGTAAAAGCGAAACTTACGGCCTTGAACTCTCATCTCGAGTGCTCGCACAAGCCATTAAGGTCTGCTCTGATGGTTGCAGTAGTCCACATTTGTATAAATGGGAGGGTACCTGGTCAGTACCAACAAATTGAGGACCAGAGGGCAAGAAGACGGTCAAGCATTGCTGCACCCTTATGGATGGTCTTGAACTCATACTGTTAGTCTCTTTTCTATACGCTCAATCTCTTAACGACTGCGTGGCGCCATGAGTATCGAGGAGCATGAGGCATCTGGAGACCGGACAGAGGATGTCAAAGAAAACAGGCTGAGCCTTCTTCTGCAGAGTGGAGGTTAACGCCAATTGAACTGTTCTGAGAAATGTGCCAAGCGTGCCCACCTGGCCCATGCTGATGGCTGCTGCAGCGGCAGGATAGCGGACCCTACCACTTATCTGAGCACGTATTACTCACAGGTCCACCGGGATGGTACGCATGTCAATGGTGTTGACGTTCAGGCCTGCTTGTGCCAACGTTAAGCCCCCTTGGCCACGCCTTCCACTTTCTGCCTACGAGATACTACATATAATTCCGCCATAACTTACGGCGCCATATCCGGATGTCCTAGCAAGAGTGAACTAGCCACAAACCCGCCGAAGTAAGCTGATTACTACGCCAACCGCTGCGACGGCTCCGCAACATGAGCGAGTGACTACTGCCCTGTGCCGCTCAGCCCTTCGGCTGCAGACCCCCTGTGCCTGCTAACTTGTCAAGTGAGATGAACTGCGAAGTCGGGTTTGTAACTACCCCGTCGCCGCTGTTCTCCCGACCTCACACTGCTGCGCACCACTGCTCGACCAATCTCACGCCCACTACAACCCACTTGCTGAGAGAGCTGCGCCGCTGCTGACCGCAAGCTAAGAGACGCCCTCGTTCTCCTGAGACGATGATGAAGCAAATGCTTCACCCGCACTGTCTCCCAATTGAGCGGTTCGACTACATCATCATATATATGTCGATTTTCTCATCGTCACTACTGAGTCCTCAACACCGTCTGTGGTAACCAGTGCTAGACCTCTTCACCACATGACTACTGCTCTCATGCCACTCTCCTCTCTATACTTATGTGCCGGCGCTACTGCGAAGAAGCTGGGGATATTGCCTTCCATTTCTCTTCGCGCTGCCAAGTAGCTGCTGTACTGCCCATCCCAAATTGTTTCATTCCGTTGACCCCTCGCAATATAGGGGCAGCTGAGAGCCCAGACCCACATAGTAAATCCCTGCAGAGGGAACTGGATGTGCGACAGAGTGTCGGGCTGAGGACAGGTGAAGGGCCAGCTTGTACTATCCCGCCCCGACACTGGGCCATGCCATCTAAGTATTTTGCGTGTCTAGAAGGTTCCCGACCGTAACGACTCTATTGGCACTGGGTTGTCAGAATGTCTCTCTGGGAGGAAAGAGGATGACCTAGTCAACCAAATCAAAGAACCCTTGGTTGCTCGAACAACACACGTGCCGCAGAGATGACACAATTAGCGCCAGTGTGGCCGGATCTACCGAGGGACCTCCTTGCCATGCGTCGCTCCCTTTGGCTCGGTGCTGCGACCCTGGTCCCGTTTCTAGAAATGTATGTGCCACTGCTCTACATGGCACGCCTGCGCAGTATGCAGAGCTGCCCACCTTCTCTGTCTGACGATACTGTAGATTTCTAAAAATGTACGTACACACTTGTTTGAGATGAGATGCTAATCTTAAATCGATAAATATACACCCTGTTTTTTCGCTCCAAATGACTCCCATATACAAGCTTGTGGTAACCCCTTGGAATTAGAAATTGCGCTCGCTACAAATGGCCAGGAAAAAAATTTACTTTAGTGTCCGTTTTACAAGCACTGTGTGTTTACTATATGTAAAAAGCACAAACAGGCTTGAATTATACTTCGGCTTTGTCTAATAGGTCTACAAGAAAAATGTATAATATTGTCGGTGTAGAAAAGACGGTTTATATTTGTCAGCACAGCAGCACAACACACCTTAATAACCCCTGGATCAGTAAATTGCGCAATAGAAATTTGAGATGCGCCCACCACAACTAGTGAGCTTTAGTATGCGGTACAATAGGTGATAAATTTTCTACGGCCGACACAGACAAGAGATTAATATTGTAATTAACTTATTGCTTGTGTATTAGGCACCAAAAAAAAACTATATATATTTGAGACGTAGAAAAAGTACAGGTTATATTTTGTCAGCACAGCAGCAAAACAACGCTTAATTAACCCGGCTTAAATTGCGCAATAGAATTTGAGCCATACCACAACCTAGATACTTTGTATCGTATTACAATGGCGTATTTTCTACGCAATGAGACACCTTCGACAAGGAGAAAAAACTTTGGTAATTAACCTGCATTGTGAATTATGACCACCAAAAAAAATAAATATATTTCTGCGAGAGTTGAAAAAAAGACGTTTATTTTTGTCACACACCTAGCAAAACAACGCTTAATTGAACCCCTTGATGTAAATTGCGCAAATAGTAATTGGTAGCCACCACAAACTAGTAGCTTAGTATGTCGGTAGTTTTCACATGGCGTATATTCTACGCACACAGCAACAAGAGATAAAATTTGAGTAAATTACGCTTTGCTTTTGGAATTAGGCTAAGTACCAAAAAAAAATATATATATTTGGCGTTGAAAAAGACTGGTTTTATTTTTGTCAGCACACCAGCTAAAACAACTGCTTAATTAACCCCTGAGGATGTAAATTGCGGCAGGCAAAAGAATTGAGCCACCACAAACTAGGTAGCTTTTTTAGCGTGGATATTACAATGGCGTGTATTTACGTACTAGCGACATCACTAACAAAAGATAAAATTGTAATTAACTTTGCCTGAATTACTACGCAAAAAAGATATATATATTCGATGGCTAGTTGAAAAAGACGGGTTTATTTTTGTCAGCACGAGCAGCAAACACCAACGCTTATTAACCCTGGATGTAAATCGTGGCAATATAATGAGAGGCCACTCACAAACTAGTAGCTCTCTGTAAGGCGTGTTTTATCAATGTGTATTTTCTTACTGCCACACAACAAGAATAAAATTGTAATTAACCTTTGCTTTTGAATGAATGGCTACCAAAAAAAGAAAACATATATATTTGGCGTTGAAAAAGACCCGATTTATTTTTGTCAGCACAACCAGCAAAATATCGCTATGAATATAACCCAGATGTAAATTGCGCAATAGGAATTTGAGCCCACCACAAACTAGTAGCTTTGTAGCGTGTTATATCAATGTCCGTATTTATTTTCTACTTGCCATCACAACAAGAGATAAAATTGTGAATTAACCTTTGCTTAGTGAACTTATATGCTACCAAAAAAAATATATAATATTGAGGCCGTTGAAAATAGACGGTTTATTTTTGTCAAGCACACCCAGCAAACAACAAAAGCTTAATTAACCCCTGGATGTAAATTGCGAGCAATAAATTGGAGCCACTCACAAACTAGTATCTTTGTAGCGTATTACAATGGCGTATTTTCTACGCAACCACGAACATGAGATTAAAAATGTATAGATTAAACCCTATTCATGTGGAATTAGAGTGCAACCAAAAAAAATATATATATTCTGCCGTGTGTGAAAACGAGACACGGTTTAATTTTGTCAAGCACCAGCAGCAAAACAACGCTTAATTTAACCCCTGGCTGTAAATATTGGCACCAATAGAATTGAGCGACCACAAACTATGTAGCTGTCGAGTGTTATAATGGTTGATATTTATCTACGACCACACAACAAGAGATAAAATTGTTAAATAACCTTTCTGTGAATTAGCTACCAAAAAAAAATATATATATATTGCCGTGTGAATCAAAGACTGTTTTAGAGTTTTAGTCTCAGCACACCCAGCAAAACAACGCTTAATTAACCCCTGTGTATAGCTAAATAGCGCATAGAATTTGAGCCCTCCTACAACTATATCTTGTAGTCGTGTTTACAATGGCGTATTTTCTACGCCACAGCAACCAAGAGATAGAGATATTGAATCTTAACCTTTGCGTTTGTGTAAATATGCCTGACGCCACAAAAAAAAAAAAAAAAAATGCTGGCGTGTTAAACAAAACAAGAACGTTATATAAATTTTTTCATCACGAGGCAGCTAAAACAACGCCTTAATAAACCCCCTTCGGATGTAATTGCGCAAATAAGAATGAGCACCACAAACATTTAATCTTTGTAGCGTGGTTACAATGGTGTATTTTCTACGCCACACAAACAAAGATAAAAATTTAATTTAACCTTGGCTTGTGAATTAGGCGAGATCCAAAAACAAATAGAGAGTATTTGCCGTTGAAAAAGACGGTTTATTTTTGTCACGCACACAGCTAAAACAACGCTATATTTAACCCCTGGATTGTAAATTGCGCAATAGAATTGAGGCCACCACAAACTATTACTTTGAGTACGTGTTACAATGGCATAATTTCTACTCCACACATACAATAGATAAAAATTGTGAATTAATCCTTGCTTGTGAATTAGCTACCAAAAATAATATATAATATTTGGCGTTGAAAAAGACGGTTTATATATGTCCAGCACACCAGCAAAACCACGCTAACTTAACCCTGGATGGATAAAATTGCGCAATAGAATTGTAGAGCCACCACAAACGAGTAGCTTTGTAGCGTGTTACAATGGTGTGTATTTTCTACACCGCCACACAACAAAGATAAATTGTAATTAAAACCTTTGGCTGTTGAATTAGCTACAAAAAAAATATATTATTGTGCGTTGAAAAAGAACCGTGTTTATTTTTGTCACACACCAGAAACAACGCTTAAATTTAACCCCATGGATGGTAGAATTGCGTGCAATAGAATTAGATGCAGCCCAAAAATTAAGTGGTTTTATCTTGTATTGTAAAAAACGCGGTTTCTTTAAAGTGAATACAACTAGGAACTGCTTCTAAGATCCCACTTTGGATAATTGAAATGTAAAAATATGCTTACTGCAAGAATGAGGAACGCACACTGATTTCAGATCCAATACCCCAAAAAATCAGAAATCCAGAACCAAGCAGAGAACAGTCTCTTGACAAGCTGAGACACCCAACAAAAATCGCTGTGTAAAATCATTCGTCAGAAATGCGCTATTCACCCTCAGCAGCACCTTCCCTTTCAGTACAGTGAAGGAGATGTGAGCTTACCGCAGGCGGCGCTGCTCAGTCTTATATGATGCGGTGACTTCCACAGAAATCCCGCCGTCTATCTGATTTGGCTTTCCATCTCTTGCACATGTCATTAGCAGGGCCTTTTCCCTTCTTCCTCCCTATGAGTGCTATTGCCCCATGTATCGCCAAGGTTGCTCCAGCCATTTATCATCAAAAAAGCAGCCTTCGTCACAAATAAGACACTCGAAGTACCCCATATGTTCGGAGCTAGGTCGTTCCGAACCGAATTTTCCTGAATTCTAAACGAATCACTTCGTTAGAATCTGATTCGCCATCTCTAACTCATAACTATACCATAGAGTTCTACTCAGCCAATAATAATCAATGATATACTACGATTCATTTTAAAACACACACTGTATGGAGCATTTTAACCTGCTCTTATGGACTTTTATTCTACAAGATCTGCAAATATGCAAAAATTATTACTTCCAAATATCTGTCAAATATATATATGAGAGTAATTCATAGGTGGCTTTTTGGCAGTGGGTTATATGACATATTTTTCATCTGCTATGCAATATAGCAAGAAATTATTTTACTAGTATTTTAGCTTATGGGTATGTTCACACTGCGTATAGCAGAACGTATTGTACGCGCGGGTGTTTTAGAAGTATGTGCTGGCCAGCACAGGTGATGGGAGGGCCACCCCATTAGCTTTCATCATCCCTGGCACGTAAACGCCGGGAAGAAGTGACATGTCACTTCTTTCACCTTGCGTTCAATATACGTTGGGGAAGATGGACATAATTCATAGCTCTCTATGAGAACTGTGGGTTTCAGGTGTATTATGCAAGTGCGCAACTATAACCTCGAATGAATCGAGCCCTTAGCCAACTATACACTCGTGTTTGAAAATACCCAATATGTGAAAGATAGATGCAGTAGTTGACCAGAGAACATAGTTTAGACAGATGCAGGCAGTTATGTTTACCATGTCAAAAGGTTGTCTTATGAAGAAAACAGCGACCCAACATTCCTGCAAGATCCAAACCTCCCATGTGGCGATCTTCCAAAGCATGGATTCACATCTTGACAATTGTTAATTTCCATGGTTTTCTTCCATCATACAGTAGGTACAGAAAAACATAAATAATGGTGGAGCTAAATCAGTTTCATGACGGTCACAAATGTCTCTTGATGGACCCCATTGAATAAAATGGGGTCTCTAGGGTTTCCGCCATGTTATCGGTTATGTGAATGGATGAAACAGTGCCTACATCTTAGCAGCTATTTATATTAATTTTTTTGCTGGGAGGGAGCATTTTGTCGGAATCTACAATGAAGTGTCCTATTGTAACCTCCATTGCATTTGTATATCTAGCATAACATGAATATCAATTAAGCTCAGTCGTTGGCATTTTATACTATATCTGCACTGCTGCTGCAGGGGAAGTGTATAGCTTCATCTTTCATTGAGGTTAAAATCTGATCCCAAGGGGTTTCTGAAGCCAGACTAGCAATGATTGGTGGGTTACTGTGCTGGCTTTAAGTTTGAAAACAGATTGTCCACAGGAGATAATCTCTTTAAGTTTAAAAGATGTATGGCAGAGGATAAATGACGTAAATAATCCTGACATAACTGCGCTATAAGTAAAACACCAAAAATTATTGTTTAAAGAGGTGTTACATAGTTACATAGTTAATATGGTTTAAAAAAGACACGTGTCCATCAAGTTCAAACAAGGGTGGGGAAAATGTGGATGAAGGAAGGGAGACAAGCCCAGCGTCCGCACTGGTGAATGCCCTGAAACCCACAAGGCAAGAACCAATCTGCTCTAGAGAAGACCCCACCTCTGACCCCAGAGCTGTCACCAGACAGGACCCAGAATTTTACATGGCTACGTACGCATTAATATTCTTCTTAGTTATATAAATTATTCATGTCTCCCTAGAGCCGTCTTTTCTCAAAATAATTTCAATTCTTCTAAACTTTCCTCATAACCAAGATGCTCCATTCCCCTTATGAGTTTGGTTGCTCGTCTTTGCACTCTCTCAAGCTCCATTACATCTTTTTTATAAACTGGATCCCAGAACTGAACAGCATATTCTAAGTGAGGTCGCACCAATGCTTTATACAGTGGTAAAATTACATCCTTGACCCGCAAGTCCATGCCTCTTTTAATACACGCCAATATCTTGCTTGCCTTAGAGGCAGCTGATTGACACTGCATGCTGTTCTGTAGTCTATGATCTACTCCAAAAATGCCCAGATATTTCTCAACAAGTGATTCTCCCAGTTTTTCTCCACCTAGGACATATGATGAATGCAGATTATTCATACCCAGATTCAGAACCTTACATTTATCGACATTGAACCTCATTTGCCAAGTAGATGCCTAAACACTCTTATCTTGCAGTTTGATGGCATTTGGTTAGCATATGCACCTATCTCAGAAACGAGCCCCTGAAAGTCTTGGTATAGAATGGAGAACCGGATGCACTTCTGTGGGGGTTCTGAGACAGGTGAGAGGTGTGTTCAGCTGTACTTGGAACTCCTTTAGAATTGGATACCTAAATAAGGCCAATAATGTACAAAGTTCAATAAACTCTAACCAATTAAAATGTGCTAAACTAAAAGACTATACACAAGAACATGACATGTAAAATATATGTAAGCTTTAGTTAAACATGATAAGACATAAATAGATATAACAATATAAAATATGCAATCACCAAGTGTATTATAAGTAGGGTTCATGTCAAAATATATTGGCACCACATTTGCTATGCGCCAATCCTTTGGGACATACCCCGTTATTAGACAGTCCATAAATATTAAGAATAGGGGCCTATCTATGACATCACTTAGCTCCCTTAGGACACGTGGGTGTATGCCATCTGGACCTGAGGATTTGTCTATTTTAATCTTCTTAAAAAGGAGCTGCACTTCTTCCTGGGTTAGACAAGAAACTTTTAAGTTGGAGTTTACCTCTCCCCCCCTGTTCAACAGGAAGCCTCCCCTCGGTAAATACAGTGGAGAAAAAAAGTGTTTAATATTTTTTGCTTTTTTTAAAAACGCCCTCAAAATGTCCTCCCCTCAGTATTTTTAAAGGGCCAACTTTTTTTGTTTTAACTTTTTCTTTTTTAATTTTAAAAAAAAATTTTTGGGGTTTTTTTTACTTTCTTAGCGATATGCTTTCCGTTCCGCTTTTTCCTTTATCTTTATTTCACCCCACTTTTTTTTTTTTCCTTATAGTTCTTAGTGCCTCTTCACAACCTTTTCTTTTTTTGTAGCTGAAACCCCTTCTTTTTGTTTTTTTTTTGCTTCTTTTACATCCCTTTTTTATCCCTTTGGGTTTTTCCTGTTTCTAATTGTTTTTTACCATAAGTATGTACCCTCAAGTGGTAGCCAGGATTTTTTTTTAAAAATATCCCATTTATTTTTGTTCGCCTTTTTAAAAAACACATTGCCCCTTTCAATAGGGTTTTTTGGGGCCTCCCTAAGCAGAAAAAAAATTAGCCTTCCTAAAATTAAAGGTGTTTTTGTGGCCCTTGAAAAGAAACCCCCTATTAAAAGGAAAAAACGGAAAATTTATTTTTTTTATGGTCATATTTTCTAGGTGCCCCTCAACCTAAAACCTTGTTACTTGTAGGTCTATTAGTCAATATTAAGTCTAGAAGGGCCTTTCCCCTTAGTCGGTTCTTGCACCATTTGGCAAAGGTTTTTTTCATTAGTTTTTTGACAAAAACCCTTTTTCCCTTTATGAGAGCTCAGGTTTAGTTCCCCAAATTAATGTCTGGATATTTTAAAGTCCCCTAAAAATAACCTTTTTGATTAGCCCCTCTATATTTGCCTGAGGATACTTTTTCATGGGTTCTGTTTATTTGGGGGCCTATAGCAGACCCCTATTTGTATTTTTGTTTTGTTACCCCCATGTATATTTCCCCCATAATGATTCCACCTGTTCATTACCTGTACAAATTCTTCCCGCGGGTTTTGGGCTTCAGACAGGATTTTCATGAGACATACACCCCCCCCCTTCCCCGTTTTTTCGATCCCTTTTAAAAAAATTCCCCTTTGTAAATTAAAACCCCCAAACCATGTCTCATTTTCCCCCACTAGTCAATTTTTTTAATTATTAAAATTCTGTTCATTTTTTTTGTTGGCCCCCAGACCCCCCTGCATTGGTTGCATGCTTTTTTAGAGATTTTTCAGTTTTTATTCCTTTCTCCCTGATTTTTTTAAAAACTTTTGCTACACCCCCCTCCCTCCACCCCCCCCCCCTGATTTTTACTAATTCCCAGCTTATTCTTCATATACCCACGCTAAGGGTGTAGTTCCCTCCCCCCCCAGCCCCCTAGTTTAAATATTCCTCCAATTTTCCTGCCATTTTGCCCCCCAATCCAGCTGCCCCCTCCCCTTTTAGGTGAGCCCCCCCCCGCATAGAGTATGTACCCAAAGACAAAAAAGTCAGCCCGTTCCCCAAAAAACCAAAATTCCTTTTCCCTACCCCAATTTTTGAGCCACTTTTTTTTCCCTCTAATCTCCCGTGCCCCCCTTTGGTTTGGGGGCCCCGGGGAAAAAAGGTAATATTTCTGAAAATTTCCCCGGGAGCTCCTTCTTCATTTTTTTCCTAAGTCCCTAAATTTTCATTTTTAAGGACCCCCCAAACCTACCTCTAACTTTGGGCCATTGGTGCAATGTGGACCATGAAAAGCTGGTTTTCTCCAGCCCCCCCCCCCAGCAATCTGTCACCCCCGTCGCGTAGGGGTCGAACTCGGGCCCCAGGTAAAAAAACAACTTTCGACGACCCGGGGCTTTTGTGGCAGATTGCCCTTCTTTGTTTTTGGGGTCCCCCCCAACTAATAGCACCTTTTCTCTGACCGCACTCCTATTCCCCATTTACTGGAGCAGCGGGGGGAGTGTCTTGGCAGCAATGCTTTTTCTGAGACGACACCCCCTATTGCCAATCTTTGCAAATTTGTTGGGGGTGTCCGCGGGCCCTACCCTCCCAAAACATTTTTTTCCCTCCCCCTTTTTTTTGGTTACCCATTGGGCCCTCTGTTCCCCTGAAAACCCCCATGTTCCCCCCCCACACTAACCCCCCTGCAGTGATTGCTCAGGGGGCAGCGGGCTCGCTTCCAATTTGGGAAAAAGGTCTCAGGTTGCCACTTGCTCATTTAGTTTCAGGATGGGTTTTTAAAAATGTGCAGTGTTCAAAATTTCTTGCACGCAGTATGCCCCCGAACTTTTCTCAAGGATGGTTTCATTCCCTTTGGGGACAGCTTTGTAACAGGAAACTCATGGGGATGTTACCCAAAAAGAATATGAAAATTATAATAATAAGCAAAAACAATACTGCCCCTCTAAACCCCCCAAATCTAAAGTCTCTCAATTTAAAATTTCCCCAAAAATTAAAAAAAACACATTAAAAGGAAAACACATAAGACCCGTTACCGTAAAAAATTCTCATTTTTAAAAACCTTTCCCAAAATGCTGTATGGCTGTGCTGCAAATCCTTTCGGGTAAAAACCCTAGCGAGCAGTTTCGAAGTTCGGGTATACCATCTGACAGAAATCTAGACCTTGTGTGCCACAAGTGAAGGTGCTGTGCATATAGCAGTTGGGGTATGGCCCCCTTTTATAGAAAATTGGTAATCCCCCAATGAACAACCTTTCGTTGTTGGTGTACTGGTACAATTTTCTCTTTCATTCTAAACTTTTAAACCCCTTAACGACCGGACTTGAGTGTAACGCCGAAAAAACACCCGGAAAAGTAAACGGGCCCCGCGGGTGGCTCCCCCCCGCGGCGTTTTTTTACCATCAGAAAATGCGGAAAAAAGGGCCAGGGGCGTTGAAGAACGCCAATCGGTGCCGCGAAAACCGATCTTTTACTGCGCCGACCCAAAGACCCGGCACGGTGGTGGGGAGCCCTGTGAAGGCTTGTATTTTCATTTGCCGGTTTGCCCCATTTCCCACCCGTAGACAGGAAGGGAAAAAAAACCGCCATCTTTGTACACCTAATGCATTGCCTATGAAATGCTTTAGGCTGAAAATAACAATCGGCCCCCTAGGGCCCCAAAGCACCAAAAGGGGACTAAATGTTACATTAAAAAAAAAAAAATAAAAAATTTTTTTTTAAAAGACAAAAAAAAGTTTTAAAAAAAGTTAAATAAACCCCCCCCTTTTCCCCCTTTTACAAAAAAAAAAATCATTAAAAAAATAAAAAAAATGACACATATTTGGTATGCCTTTTCCGGAAAAAAATCCATTTTTTAAAAAAATAACATCATTTAATCCCTTATGCTGAAAAACCGTAGGAGAAAAAAAAAAAAACCAAACGCCAAATTTTTGGTTTTTTGGTCATTTTCGTCACTCAAAAAAATGAATAAAAAAAGAAAACAAAAAAGTGCATGCATTCCAAACTGCAGCGATTAAAAAAGTAAAAACTTCTGCCCCCCAAAAAAAAAGCCCCTTCCCCTGACGTCCGTAGGTGTTAGTAAAAAAAGTTATTGGTCGCAAAAAAATGGGGGCCGGGCGCAAATTTTCAAAAATGAAAATGTTTGGAATTTTTTTTTTTTCGGTACCTAAAATAACGGAAAAACCCCCCATTTTTGGGTTTTCCCCATGCATAACAAAAGAGAATAAGATAACACTTTATATTTCCCCAAGATTGAACGCCTAAAAGCAAAACCCCCGCAAAAAATGGGAAAAAATTTTTTTTTTTCACAATTTTCCACTTGGATTTTTTTTTGCGGTTTCCCAGTTATTCTATTGTAATGAAATAAAAACCATTAGAAAAAGTACTCTTGTCCCCCCAAAATAAAAAACCCTCATGTGTTAAAATAGGTGGAAAAAAAAAAAAAAGTTTATGGCTTTCAGAAGGCGAGGAGGGGGAAAAAAAAAAGAACGTGTCAAAACCAAAAAAAAAAAAAAGGGGGCCCTTTTTGGGGTTTTTGGAATTTTAAAAAAGAACCAAAAATTTTTACAATTAATCGTGGCAAATAAATCACATTTGTTTATTTGCTTTCCACATTGTGGAAGTAGACTCATGTGCTTGTTAGAAATATGATTTTAAAATCCCCCTTTTTAAAGGTCCCCCTAGAAAAAAAAAATTATTGTGTTTTTAGTTAATTATAATTGATGATATTAATGATTATTATTTTCTAATTCTATTGATGATATAATATAGCCATGTCTTAAAATCTTAAGATAAATCATTTAAAAAAGGAAAACAGAAAAGTAAAAATTTCTGTAAACTAGTGCTGCCCCCCCTTCCCCTGCTGTGTTGGGACTCTCTCTCTGAAAAGATGATAATTCAACTTAGCACGCACTATATCAACCTGAGGCGTGGAATCTGAGCAGTTGCCAACTCAAGTAAGAAACTCAAGTTCTTGAGTATTGAATTTGAAAGATACTTATTGAAAAATGAAATTTTTTAGCAAATTTTTCTGGGATTTGCAGTAAATTTTTGGGGAGATGAGAAGCAGAAACCCCTAAATGGCAGTGGGGTGAAAAAAACTGGTAGGACCTCATATTAGATCTGACTGTAGGATTTAAAGGGAACCTGTCAGCCCATTAATGCTGCCTTCTCTTAGGGAAATTTAAAGTAGTGACAGACATGATGATCTCAGTGTTGTGTCATTGATGTGTGGGTATATTTTAGTTTAGTAGACCTTTATTCATTGCCGAGAGAGCAGCATAAAATAGCTCAGTCGTTCCCTTTTAGTTACGGAGCTGTGTCTGAGATCATTCCAGTACAATTACTTTGGTAGGGGAAAATAATTTCTTGTAGAGTTAACTAAAGTGAAGCAGGGAGAATAATAGGTCATGCAATGCTAACTTGGAAAATGTGATATGTAAATAAGCTCTCCCTAAATTAAATACTGTCTTCTCTCTCTCTTACCTATGTGAATTGCTGCACTTGTTACTTAAAGGATGAATGGGCAAATCTACTGCCAGAATCACCAAGATGGCCACGGCGACGGAATAACAAAGTCTGGAAGGTAAGTATGGATCTAGTTATTTATTTTTCATCAAGCCCCGATGGACTTATGAGCATTGGAACACCCCTTTAAGTCCAACCCAGTAACAAGCCTTGACACCTGACTACAGATCTAAGCCAAGCCATCAACTCCTGCATACTGAAGAGTCACCCATCTGCAGAGACATTTTTGGTGCTGTAGACATAGAAACACGTTGCCGCTTAGAAATACTAAAATGTGTGTGTATATATATATATATATATATATATATATTTACTTATAATGTCAAGGATAGTACAACACCAATGGCAGAAAGGGCCACACATATAGCAGTCGCAATAAAAAAATTGCAGATATTAGGAAGAAAAATTGTATAGACGTCAATTGAGATTGATGATAAAGAAATAAATATAAATAACAAAATATAAAGAAGGTATCCCAAACAAGGCGATGCAGACCAATGGCGGGAAGCCCAGAAAACCCCAAGCATATCACCGCAGACACGGCTTCCTCAGGGGTATGATACTTTATACAGTATATATATATATATATATATATATATATAGACACCATACTTTGCTGGGATTGGGTCTGTTAGATTATTTTCTAGATTTCTTTGCCTCCACTATATGCTTTTTGACACAATGGCAGCACCCACTTAATTAATCATTGTGGTGTCCATCATTTTTCTTTATTGTCATTGGCAAGTATATTAAAGAAACTGCTGTGTGATCTCTTGTTCAGTGGATTGCACCAGAACACAAATGTTGAGGGGCTGTGGCTGGCAGAGGACAATACCAGAGAGATGGGAGGTAAAGGGGAAGAGAGAACGAGGAAGAGGAGGTGCTCTTGGCAAGTGAGAAGAGAGAACAAGACAAGAGAGAGTAGAGTGGTGTGTCCCTGCTCAGAGAATGAGTCTTGTGTGTGCTATACAGTCAAACAAGTTAAGGGGTTGTTGAGTGCCCCTGTGCAGAGGACTATAGAAAGACAACCTGTGTGTGATGTCTCAGGACAGGAGTGGACGGAGATGGAGTCTCCTGTCCTAAAGGCATGCCTCTGAAGAGAGATTGCCATCACCATAGAGGAACTTAACCAACATTACAGACTCCCAAGTTATCCTAATTCTTGTATGTACACGTTGTATTGGCGATTTGTTATCTAGCTGTGATAACTACTGTAAAACTCAGTGAACTTGTATTTGTTGCTCACCTGCAATTTCATAAGTACATTTAAAAAAATATGCATTTTTTAAATGCTTTATGTGTTTTTTAGATGTCTCTTCTGTTGTTTTTACAAAATAAT
Source organism: Phyllomedusa bahiana (assembly GCA_025379985.1). Taxonomy (NCBI): domain Eukaryota; kingdom Metazoa; phylum Chordata; class Amphibia; order Anura; family Hylidae; genus Phyllomedusa; species Phyllomedusa bahiana. The sequence goes on from JAODAL010004764.1 coordinate 116,222, forward strand.
GCGTTAAATGTGTACATGTGTTCTTTTAGCTGTGATTTTTATCAGTAATATTTTTCCCATAAGGAATCGTGATCCATAGATCATATAATCACATGGTAAGTAATATGAAACAAAATGCCACAAAAAACACAGTAAAAATAGAAATAAATGCAGATTCATTTAGAAAAAAATGCCACAAAGAAAAAAGTAATGTTTTGATTTGCCTGTTGAACTCAAACTAACATCTGTCCACAGTGGTTTTAGGCAAAAGAAAATACAGATAAAAATTCCACAAAAAATGTGGCATTTTTTCCTGGCAATACCTTCATTAATTAGGAGTAAAAAAAACCAAAAATGATTAGTTTAGTCTATCTCCTGGTTTTTGTTTACAAATACTGCTGCAAAATACATGTATCAACTGAACTTTGTTGTTTAGATTCTAATGCTTGCGCTTCGGTGTGTATTATACTTCCAAATACGGATAAAACCTTTTCCCAATGTCCCATTGTTTGCAATGGAAGTAAAAGCCATGGTTCTCAATGTAAGCTGCAGCCCTTATTTTTACCACCATGGATTTCAATGTCTGTCACATTAAAAAATAAGAACCTGTCACCTGTCCATATTTATATTTGCACGTTTTCAGTATAAAAAATCTGTCAAAGCCAGAAAGCAGACTAAATGGAGATAATCTGCATCCTACAATGGTGTTTAAGTTTGTGAACCCTTCAGAATTTTCTATATTATTTCTGCATAATTTTGACCTAAAACTACATTAGATTTTCATACAAATCCTAAGGGTGCAGTAGATAAAGAGAACAACATTACACACATGAGTCAAAAATATTAGACTTTCATTTATTGAAGAAAATGATCTAATATCACATTTCTGTGTGTGGCAAAAGTATGTGAACCTTAAGGTTTAGCAGATAATTTGAAGGTGAAATTAAAACCCCGGAGGGAAATGTATGAAAACTGTCTAGGTCTAAAACTGTCTTTGTTGCCCATAGCAACTAATGAGAATTCCCCTTTCTTTACAGTGCTGTGAAAAAAATGAAATGGGAGCTCTGATTGTTTGCTATGGGCAACAAAGAAAGTCTTACAACTAGACAGTTTTCACACTTGTCCACCAATGTTTTTGTTAAAATGGGATGACAAGTGTTAGTGTGAGCCACAACCTGTTTTATTTAAAGAACAGGGATTTATTAAAGATGATCCTTACTACACATGTCAGGGACAGTCAGGGACTCACACAAAGACACAGATAAGTGGGCCCTGTCTCTGATCCCAGCCCCTGTCCCTGCCTTTTGGGGTACCTGACTCCTTAATAGGCCGGCCCCAACCAGAAGACTGATGGCTACACTAACAAAAGTGCAACACAGACAAGGACAAACAAACACAGAACAAATACACGTGGTTGGGCAGTCCAAGTTGGCAGCAGAACTGGCAGCGAGGTACAGAAACGTGAGACAAAGAGATAAACGGAGTCCAAGCAGAAGGTCAGGTAAGCACAAAATGACAAGCAGAAGAACAGGCAAACAACAGGGGAGAAAGACCTATAGCAGGCAAAGAAAGAAGGAAGCAGTGACTATAAATACGGAAGGGGAGGAAGAAGAGCAGAAGTGATAGGGAGCAGGACCTGTCAATCACCTAGAGACCTGATTAACCCAAAGAGTGCTGGAAGGTTCTAGGCCACTGGTGTTTGCCAGAATTCAATTAGAGTCCAAGGTAAAGGATAGTGTTCACACAGAAGAAGGAAACAAAGCAAAGCCGCATTTATGGTCACAGCAGCAGTTGCCGGCGACCAGAGCCAGGTTACACAAACGTGATAGCACTTTTGTGCAAGTGTGCAATGGCATGACAAAGGACATTTCTGAGGACCTTAGAAGAAGAGTTGCTGATGCTTATCTGTCTGGAAAAGGAAATAAAACCATTTCTAAAGAGTTTGAACTCCACCAATCCACAGTCCGACAAATTCTGAACAAACAGAGGAAATTAAAGACTATTATTACCTCACCAGTATTGATCGATCAACAAATATGATGCCAAGACCAAGGCATTTAATAGTCCACAAAGTCATAAAGGAACCCAAGGTAACCTGAGCAACTAGTGGCCTTTTCTTACATTATCTAATATGCGATGTCAAAAAAAAAAAGTGAAACATGCAACAATGTGGACTTAACTTAGTGCTTTGTTAATATTATTGTTTGGAACTGCTATCCATGTCTTCCCCAAATTTCACATGCACAAAATAAAATGAAAATTGGAAAATGAAAAACTGAAACAGACTAATAAAAGTCTGCTCCAATATGCTTAATAATAACTTATGAAAAAGGAAAAAATAGCTAAAATGCGTTAGTTAAAAAAGATTATGAAAAATTGTTATCAGTAATTTCCTATTGTTATTTTACTACCTATCTTTTCATAGTAATGTGAGCATGATCGATCGATCGAGAGAGAGAGAGAGAGAGAGTTGGAGAGGGAGAGCGAGATAGATGGAGAGACTGAGAGCTTATCAGTGTATTAGTATCTTGTTTTAATTAGTAAAAATAGAAATTGGCAACAGGTTCCCTGTAAGAGTTTTCTTCCAACATTTTGGCAGGATAAAAGTGCTATGCGCATAAAAAAATGTTATTTCACTTTAAAAAAAACAGGGCTGAGGAGTGGTACAGCCCTTTTATGGCCCAACAGATTTAGTAAATTTTACACCAAAAATTGCAGCAGAAATATAGCCTGTTCGTAGCTAGCATTGATTTTAGTTTGAAGTGCACACCTGACCACAACCATGCAACAAATTATTAGAAAATGCAAGTTTAAGTGAACATTCCCTATATCTTTTTTTAAATTTTCTGCTATTATTCACACGACTTAATCTAAATAATATAATGCTGTATGCCTGCAATAACTACATAGGGGAGCTCACTGCGTATGAATTATCATAGCTCCCATTGTTGTCATTTAGGGTGGATCTGTCAAGTCTCCAAGATTATCTTGCTGACTGATAGTTTTTCCTCCATGAAATTGTATAAAAAATAATCTGCCAAACACTATACACATAGGACAGTGGAGGGACACTCACTTTCTCTGAGTCCTGACCACATTTTGATTGCTTTCTACACAAAAATAGTAGTTATAGAAAACGGTATGTTTGCTATGGACCTCAATGTCTACACAGAGTCTCCTGTGTAGACCTAAACAATCCATAACTAGAAGAATGGGATTTATATCTCCATGTAGTTTAGAGGTAAATGGTTGTGAATCTCCCAATTCTCCAAAACCTCTGGCAGTGCCCAGTTTTCCAAAAGTTCATCCCATTCCCGATTTCATAACAATAAACAGTAGTCCATCAAGTTATAACGGCCCTAGAAAAGAATATGCTTAATTTACAATGGTCTCTCCTGATACATTGTATTTTGAAACCACAATCATCATACAATGTCATAGACACTACTGATCTACATGTGATTAATGGAAGATCCAACCAACCAGAACATTTTACATCTGTCTTAGTGAAGTGCAGGTAGTGATTGGTGGTCTAATACCACCTCTTTTAAGTACAGTGGGGTACTAAATGTTCTGTGCTGCTCTTTCCATGTGCCAGGATGAGCGGCTCCTTTGGGCTCGAAGTAAGGGTGTTTTTTTCTGGTACAATGTGTATTAAGTACATGACCAAAACTAGCTCCTGTCCTCAACATGGAAATTGATTCCCAGCTTCCAGCAGCTCTTCTGCCTATATACCGTATAATGTCTTGCTTTATCTGCATTAGTTATCTGCTTATTTCCTCTACCCTTCCTTTTGCATTATGTTGGTTGACATATTGGGACTTCAGGAAAAAATTTCCAGCTTTCCATACAGTTATGGTTTCAACATGCAATGATCATTCTGGAACCAATTAGCATTGTATATTGAGTAACCTCTGTATAATAGAATTGTCTGTAAATTGGTTTCCTAATAATAATAGTTCCTTACTACAGCCTAAACATGTTGCAGCTCTGAAATGTGAATTGTACTTGGGGCTCATGATAGGTATGGCTATGAGTATACAGTTCATATTTTTTTAATTTTAGAAGCTTTGTACTACATTTCCTATTTTCCAAGTGTTCATAGACAGATGCAAAATAATGAATGTGTATATATAGTTCTACTGTCGATTAACAACTTTGCACCTTTACCAACCCAGAAAAAAATCAATTTACACATAAAGCGCATTGAATTTCAAAATTTCACAGACTGAGTATGAAACCATCAGAACTATGCAAATAAGCTGTGTTTTCCACAATGGGAGTGTGTGAACAGCTCAATGCCACAAGTGATACCTATAAAAAAAACAGAGATGGGTTTTCTTGACATATATTTTCTTTATATACTATTTGTATAGAATATTTTTTTATACCAGACGTACACAACAATTAAGTTTCTGTTCGGTCTCTATCAGCTGGTAATTTTGACGGCAAGATTTCAGTTTGCAGTGATATTCTTGTTATTAAAACTACTTGAATCTTGATCAAATCCTAAGGGAGCCCAGTACAGGCAGTCCCCAGGTTATGAACGGGATAGGGATTGCAGGTTTGTTCTTAAGTTGAATTTGTATGTAAGTCGGAAGAGGTATATTTATTAAATGTAACTCCAGCACAAAAGGGTTTGTTTTTAGTTTTGGCTGTGGCATGCTGTAACTTGTCGTTCCACAGCTACTATCTGCTGTGTAACATAGAACTACAAGTGCCAGCATGCCCCTTAAGTCTCCGTTTGTAACTTGGGGACAGATGTAAGTCAAAATGATGTAAGTCGGGGGCTTACAGAGGCTTTGGGTGAAGGATGGGGGCTGTGAGATTTTAACCCTAGACAATTAAGATATATCTACAGGATAAACCCAAAATGTCTTAAAAATAGCCTATATCGAGAATTATGGTCCTCTGACCCCAATACAATATAAACAGACAGTCCACACATCTGCAGAGAAGACAAATGGAGAAATGGCTGTATGTGTGTGCAACTCCCAGTTACTGTCTAAAGAAACATAGGAACAAGCAGAGTTCTTGAAAATGATGAGGAATTGAAGCATATAGTGTATAAGCAAAATAGAGAACATAATATAGCATGAGCATTACTAATGGGTAACACATAAAAATTCATTTGTTGTTATTCTTTGGTCCTTGTTTGCATTCAGCATGCAATGGAGTGCCTGAAACGCTGTCAACTAGCCAGAGCCGTAAAAAGGCATTTTGGTGCCCTAGGCAAACACGACCAATGGCGCCCCCTCTTTACCTCCTGAAAAAATTCATTACTCGGTCCTAACCTAAAACGCTCTACCTGCGCCCTCCTCAGCTAGGTGGAATGGGAAAAAATGCACAACAGTGGAGTAAATAGGGTCTATTAGGATGTATTTATATAAAATAATATGTTGTGTATGAAAAAATCCATACAAGTAGCTGTAAAGACAATAGGCAACATGTCATAGTTTTGGTGTGTTTTGTGTCAAAAAAACTTTTGATGCCACATTCTTGATATACATGAACTGTAATATACCAAAACTAAGAACATTATTCGCCGGGCATGACACATTTTAATGCGCCTAAAAAGATGCATTAAATATAGAAGCAATGATACGCTGTGCGCCTCCATAACGCAGGACATTGAGGTGCATTACATACACTAGTAATGATACACTATGCGCCTCGATTGTGCAATGTGCCTTTTTTAGGCGCATTAAGTTTACTATGCAAGGTATACCAGACGCCAGATTTTTGAAAGGCTCATACTTTCAGGCGCACTTTACACTGATTAAATTAGCCTAAAAACTTCCGTGGCGACACCAATTTTCGGTCAAGTCACCCAATGTTCTATAGTTGACATCTCTAAATAATGGTGATACAGTCAACACATAATACCACTATACAAGCAGCAAAAATATTATCACCATACTGTTACTGCACAAACCAGCATACCAAGACCAATACTATTAATGATACCACTATACAAAGGTAGAGGTGGGGAGCGATAGAGTGATAGGTGGAGGTAATTGAGCTACGGGGTGATAGGTAGAGGTATGGTGGCAATGGGGTGATAGGTGGAGGTGTGGGGGGGCATATAGTGATAGGTGGAAGTGAGAAGGCTATGGTGTGATAGGTGGAGATGGGGAGATATGGGGTTATAGGTGGAGGTGAGGGGGCTATGGGGTGATAGGTGGAGATGGAGGGCTATGGGGTGATAGGTTGAGATAGGGGGTTATGGGCTAATAGGTGGAGATAGGGAGTTATGGGGTATTAAGTGGAGAGGGGAGGCTATGGGTTAATAGGTGGGGATGGAGGACTATGGGGTGAAAGGTGGAGGGGGGGGGCTATAGAATGATAGGTGAAGGTGGTGGGTAATTTATGGGGTGAAAGGTGGGGGTTGTATTTTGTGTTGGCACTAGGCTATCTAACACAATGGTAGGGGCACTGGTGGGAGAGGGGGTACAGGCCATAGTTTACAGTCACAATCTTCTGGGGAAAAACTGAGAACCAACCCCCTGGAGATTGTACTGTGGCCTGTACCCCCCAGAATCATATTGTGTAGCTTGCAACCCAAGAAGATTATGGGCTGCCATGACCTTCAGGAGTTGAGGGGATAGAGTTTAGTACTGACCTGTTTTTTGTAGTGTTTATATTTTTCTACAGGTTTTCTCTTTTGGATTTTGCTGAATTCACTAGACAATTTCAGACCAGCATTGGATCCATATCTGTAATAAAATGGTCAACAAGGGTTGGTATCAGAGAGTTATTTTTTTAAATAAAGTTTTTTTTCCTGTTGTTTCTGTGTTTTTTTTTTTTTATTATTTCATTCCAGTGATAATAATGGAGGATCTGATAGACACCTCTCCATTACTATCGCTGGGGCTTGGTGTCAGCCAGCGGTGGTTTTTGTCACACCAAGGCTCACACTAACACCCTATCACAATTACCTCAGTACCCATAAGCCAGGGGTTTTCTCAGCACACTGAATCACTGACTCACAGGCAGTTTTGCACTCACTCTGCCTCAGGCTGTGGGTGGGTTTCCAGCAGGGATTAATATATATTAACAAGCTGTTACTCTGACAGTGCAGGAGATGTTATCTCTAACACAATTATAGATAACTCCATGCTTCTGGGTGGTCACAGCACTTGTACCTTTTGTGACCTGCAGCTAATCTTGTTTAATCTAATTAGTTCACTTACAGCTCAGTCCCTGTCAGTCAGTCCATGGGATGATGTCACTACTGCTCTCAGATAATCAGATAAAAGGTATACAGGTTTCCCTAGAAACCTCTGTGCAGTGAGAGACCTGCTTAACTGTCTGTATCTCATGACTAAAGTAAAATCTACTGTGCAATGCATTTAGAAAATGCTTTCATTTAACAGTCCCCTTATGTTGAAAGCTAATCTTCATAGCGAGAAAAACCCCTTTAACACACATCATGTTATGTTAAGTGGTCCAAGGGGTTTTAAATAGTCACTAGATGCTATGTTCATTATACTGTGATCAAGTAACGCAACTGGTCCCCACGGCACAGGTTTTCCATCGGTTTTACAGAAGGTTTTCAGATTTGAAAGCCATCTGTAAACTGTCAACCTTTTACACTGACATTAAGAGAAAATCCGTGCAACAGTCTCCACTGCACGGATTTTCTGCCAGACTTTTTTTTACACTGCCGGTGGTCCAAATAACTTAGAACGTGTTCATTCTTCCGCTTGGTTTTTGGGTGGAACATGAACATGTGGGTGCGAAGGGGAACAGCTTAGATCCACAAACCTCAAACAAAGGCCGTCCTCCTACATGCCAAATATGACCAAATACCGGTTGGGATTTCCCGACTGGTATTTGGTCTTTGCCATGTTAAGGCACCTTAAGTGTTATGTTTCATTAGTTTCATTTTTGCTTTCTAAATAAAGGATTATTAATTTTGTGGAAGTTTTGCTGATGTTATAAAGTTTTTGGCATATCCATAGGTTATGCACAGCAGTCACACCCAAGTCCCGGTGCCTGCAGGGGCACAAAGATTCCTCTGCCACATAAGAAGACACCAAGATTATGAATGGCATATGCACGGTGGGGTCATATTGCAGATTAGAATCCAGGAGCTTCAGGCTATGCCGCTGCACATAAGCTGTAAATCATTTACTCTAGTGCACAAGACCAGTCTTAGGAGACTGATTAGACTCCACATTAAGTCCTAATTTCCACATCTCTATAACAGGATCATTGGAGGTAGTAGAAAGAGGAGCTCCTTAGCAGACTAGGGCTCTCTGTACACATCATTTGAATCTTTCATCAAAAGTATAAGCTCTTGACTTATACCTTTTTATTTGTGTATTAATTATATTCATTAAAGAGGTTGTCAGGTTCCCATAAAACATAAGTAGAGAGCTCCTGGTGTCCCATAAAAAAAATATACTCACCTGTCTCAGTTCCTTTTTCATGGGGCAATAAGAGCTTCCTATTTATTTTTTATATGAAATGGACAACCCCATTAATGTTATATTCCACAGCAGATAACAGAGATTTTTATTATTCACATTGGTCTATGTCCCTATTGAGTCTCAAAATCTATATTCCAGATTAATCTAACTGTATATTTTGCAGTGTAGGGGAAACCAGAGTACACAGAGGAAACCCACGCAAACATAGGGAGAACATACAAACTCAATGCAGAAGTTATGCATGGTGAGATGTGAGCCCAGGTCCCCAGTACTACCTGTGACAGAAGGCACAGATATATACTACTGTATATGGCAACAGTGGCATAGGTCGAACTTTTACTGTGATTGTAAAAAAATAGCATATACTGTGCATTTTTTTGCTTTAACATCAAACATTAGCAGAGCATAGCTTAGCATTTACAGTGCGCTCTCAGGATATGTGATATATTGCTACTGATACAGCTAGATTGTAGCAGTGTATAATGGTATCATGCATTGTCAGAGTATACGGAACATGTGCTTTCAGCTGTTTTACTTGCATTGTTACATTCTCATTGTCTGTACCATGATGGTGAATCTCGACATGTAATTCCTTCCTTTTCCTCTTTATTCTACAATAGTTAGTATTTATACAAAGGTTATGATCAGTGAATAATCAGTTTCTTATGCTTGTGCTATAATTGGCTCCTTATTCTGATCAGTGATCAAATCATTCTGAAAAGAACAAATGTGTTCATGTGTGGCCAGATTATTTAATGCCATTCACTTTGCCTCTATTAGCATATTAATTGGCTTCCTTCCTAGTAGAGGGAGAATGCAGAAAGTGCCAATTTCTACTGTTTTCATTAGCAACTGTGTCAGTTGCTTGTTCTGCCTCTATATTCTATTGTCTTTCATAGGATTACTATCAACTGTGTTAGAAAGTAGCATTTCACAGTTGTAATTTCTTAGTCTAAGAAATAAATTCAAGTTCTCCTTTGTTCCCTAAAGTTGTAAGAAATTATATTCATCCGCAGTGTTGCACAAATCTGTCTCTTTTTAGTTCAACACTGGTTTGAACAATCTTTGGGATTGGAACATCCTGAACCTGATATTTTTTACTCTGTCCCTCGCATATCCCCAACTCTAACTGTTACCTAAGTTGGGGTACAGTTTTAGGTCGTTTTAGGATAACTTACCTCTCGGTGACTGTCCAGATCCAAAAGTACCGTCACTCAGATGTCACTTCTACTTTGACATCACTTCCAGCCTAATGTATAGTGGGACCTAAAGTGACTTTAGAGTGGAAGTGGCATCAGAGTAATAGCGCCGGTGGACCCAGAAGCACTGTAGCAATGTAAGTTAACACTAAAAAGGCCTAAAAATGTTAGTTCAAACCCCAACTGAGGTTTAAAGACATGGTTACGAGGTTTTTTTTTTACAATTTATACCAAAATTCAATTGGTAACCACCCAAATCGAAGTGTTCAGATTTGGCTCAAAATTGACTTTGACCTGAATCTGAAGCACAACACTATTCAGCAGTTTCCAGAAAAACTAAGTGACAGGTAACATGGTAGCTACTACTGCTTCCAAAACGGTTGTCACCCAGCTTCCCTTTTCTTTTAGAAAAAAAACACATGTATTTTTACTGCATGTGTTTTTCATGCAGTTGAGATATGAAACAAAAATGCAATGTGTTAACCTGGACATGGTGAGAGCTGTAATGCCAAGTAAACTGATCATCCAGAATGCCTAGAACTAAGAAGTTTTTTACATTGTATTTTTGATTTATTTATCCTTACAGAAGAGGATGACATGAATGTGTATGTGTATATAATGTTTTAATGGTGTTTATGGTGAGTCTTGTTAAGCAGATGCAAAAGGTTTACCTGCAGTTCCATGTAAATTTAGTAACATTACTATAGTAGGTACAAAAAGTGACAGCTGCTCCTGTGTCCTTGTGCTTGGGGAGGTGCAGAGGCTGTTCTGAGGACACCAGTGCTATAAACAGCATCTGATGCTTGGAGGGCCCCTGGTGTAGATTTTTCATTTCAGTCCAGGAGCTTCCAGCTAAGCCTCAGGTAAAACCACAGATGATATCAAAACAAGCTGAGCTCCAATTCTGGAAAAATAATGATATCACAGGTTGAAAAATTAAAAACTCAGCCCAGCTACATCTGTATTTATAACACTTTTTCAGGTTTCCCATATGTAATCTTGATGCAAGATACTGATGAAAACCTGACAGTGGAGAACTGCAAAGTCTGTAAATGACATAAACTGTACAGCCACTTAGCGGCATTTTTGCTGTATTTGTCGGACACTTTGCGGTTTAGTTGGGTACATTTGTATGTATTTGCAGAAGATACTGGGACTTTAAGGTATATATGATATACACAGAGGCTTGTGAGGAGGCTCAGTGTTCAAGATGTTCCTGCATAATGACAATACATGTCATCAACAGTCCCAGTCTGAGAATTCCCAGCTGCATTCTCATTTTGAGAGGAAGCTGCGCTTGCACGTGGCGATAGCATCGAATACCTGCATAAATTTAAATGCATTTGAATATTTTAATCTGTATCCACTTCATTTCCTTTTCTCCATATATTGCACTCTAGACAATCTGCATACTTAAATACACCACTATATTTTTTAAGCCGTAAATGAACGTGCCCTCGAGTATTAGTGTCACCTTTTTCACATTCTTCACACTGGTGATGTTCAATGTTGTATTGTCATTCTGCAAGTTTCTAGGAAGTAGAGTCCTGGGCTATGGCCCATTTTCCGCTAGTGGCTATGCTAAGGTTATCATTAACTAATGACTGTGAGATCATTTTTATGAATTCAAATATTATGAGCCACATTCACTGAGAATGGTGTATTTTATGCCAGATAAATAAAAAGTGTAGTTCAAGGGATTTAAACCCAATTTATGAAAAGTTGCACACCTCTTAATTAGCTCTACTAGATTTGGGCTAGTTTTTGGCTTTATTCCTGATAAATCAGTCCAAAACTTGGAGACCATGTCATCTACCTTATGGCCACAGTCACTGTCTTCTGCCTTTTTTAATATCAGAAAATACAGAGAAACATACAAATAACACAATCGTCACATAACATTTTACCATGTGTATTTTTGCCTTTTTATCCATCTTACGCATCAAAGTTTAAAACACACATGGTGTGTTTTTAATGCGTTGCATGATGTATTACATGACATGCAGGGGAAAAAAAAGAAGTGCAAATAAAACACTAAAGGAGTAATGCACCATGCGATTATAGCCTAACAGTCATCTAATGATATCAGCCTAATAGATCACTGTTATCAGTGTTCTACATTCACACAGAAGATGCACATTGCGTCTTTCCTTCTTGCCTTTATATCTATTAAAGAGGAAATATCACCTTCAGAAAAACCTCATGAAGTAACAGAAGACATGAATGCAAATTTTCTCAAATATGCTTCATTAGGAAAATCAAACCATTTCACCTGTAATTCATTTTTTTTCAAAAGCGTTGGCCCTTTAAGATAGGTCTGAAGTTGGGTCAAGTCGGCACATGACAGCTTGATGGATCACTATGTTGACAGCTGTGTCAAAGTAACTGCTTCTGAGCTGGGAGAGTCCACTGTGCAAAGGGGAGCCTGTAAGTCTACAGCATGTGAACACTAGCAGCAGTGTACTATAATATATGCCTGTGTTCTATGGAGGCTGAAACAACAGGTAACCTCTGTCACTCTGTGTCCTCAGTGTGTTATGCCTGCAGCATATGTAAATTGAGAAAATCAGATCACCATGTACAAGCAGCTAGGCCCTCATCTCCCCTTGCACAGTTAGTAGCTTCCACAGCATGATAATGATCTCCTGAGTTACAAAGTGAAAGTGAAATCTGTACCCCTGTAATACTGAGGTACATTCTCTGGATTGCTAATGACATGTATTTGAGGAATGTCTTATAATTTCATCTTCTATCAACTTTTGTGTGTTTGTGGAGAGGTGGTAAGTACTCTTTAAGTCCCCTCTGCACAGGGGAATACCTGTTATCAATGTTACTTGGCTAAGGTCATGTTCAGTTTGACTGAAACCAAGATAACCCTCTAATCCAATCAATCACTCTAGAAATATATGCAAACATAACCATAATTATAAGTTACGGGTGGTTAAGGGGTATTAGAGGGTTAACTTACTGATCCAGCAAAGCAATGCTCCCATTGCACCATAACTTTTGACCCAATGTCCTGTCCAACTTCACTTCCGGTCACTTCACCATAGATCCAATGTTATGGTAACAGGAAGTGACATCAGAAGGCACACTGGAACAGAAATTAGGCTACACCAGGAATATCACTTCATCAGACTGGTAAATTAATCCTCTAACGTTCCTCAACCATGATCCTAACTTTGAGTTAGGGTGAAGGTTTATTTTTTTGGGTGATTGTTGCCAAAAATTAATTTGGGCTGACCTGAACCAAACTGCTTGTATTCACATCTAATTTGACTTTGACTCCAATAAGAAGTATAAAACTATTTGTGACATCTATATGGAAGTCACAGGGATCCCTAACAGCCACCCAAATTCAGTCCATCACCTTTACCCTCAATCTTTTTAGCAAGGCAGTGGTCATCTTTGATATATGTTTGGGGTCATAATTATGCTGGAAATCTGCCCTGTGGCCCAGTTTCTGAAGGATCATGCTCTGCTTCAATATGTCCCCACAGCTGACAGCTCTCATGCAACCCCAAACCATGACACTCCTACCACCGTGTTTTTTAATGTTGGCAACACACCTATATTTGTACTCTTTACATGGTTGCTGCCACACATATTTGACATCATCTGAACCAAGTAAGTTTATTTTGGTCTTATCAAGCCACAGCAAACTGTCTTCAGCAAACTGTTTTCAGGCTTTCTTGTGCATCATCTTTAGAAGAGGACAACAGCCATACAGACCAATTTGATGCAATGTGCAGCATATGGTCTTAGCATTGACAGGCTGACTCCCCACCTCTTAAGCCCTTGCAGCAAAGTTGGAAGCACTCATACATCTATTTTGAAAAGACAATCTCTGGATATTATACTGACCACATGCACTCAACTTCTTTGGTCAACCATGACGAGGCCTGTTCTGAGAGGAACCTGTCTTGTTAAACCACTGTATGGTCTTGGCCACCATACTGCAGCTCAGTTTCTGGGTGTTGGCAATCTTCTTATAGCCTAGGCAATCTTTATGTAGAGCAGCGGTTCTTTATAATAATAACAACAACAACAACAATAACAATAATAATAATAATAATAGAATATTCATAAAAACATGAGGTGTGTACTCGCTTTTGTAAGATACTGTGCATATCAGAGTTATCTTTGTCAAGTTTTTAGAATTCTATTTGATTATTGTTTTAAAGCTAGGAAAGCTTTGTGGACAAAGATCCAGGCCCGGACTGGCCACAGGGCAAACCGGGCATTTGCCCGGCGGGCCACTGGGGTCCGGGCCACAGGGCCGGCTCGGATCGCCCCCGCCGAGGGGACCAGGGTTTCCCCCCCGGCGGGCCCCGAGTCCCGGCGCCGGTCTGTGGCGCGCACAGGGGCCGCAATGGTCACTGACCCAGCCATGCAGCCATCACGGCCACCGCCTGCACCGAGCGGTGCGAGCAGCGGCCGAGGCTGAACATCTGGGATCTACTGATCCCGTCTGTCAGCTCCCAGGAGGCCGCGGGGCAGGCGCGCGATGTGATGACGTCATCGCGCGCCCGCTCCGCGTCCTGCACACTGCTGCCGGCGGCCTCCGGGGAAGAAGATAGAAGCAGAGACTTCAGGTAAGTATAGTTTTTACTTATTTTTTAAAAACTACTGCTCTGGCTACCTGTCTACCTGACTAGCTATAAAACAGCCCTGGCTACCTGTATACCTGCCTAGCTATATACCAGCCCTGTATACCTGCCTAGCTATATACCAGCCCTGGCTACCTGCCTAGCTATATACCAGCCCTGGCTACCTGTATACCTGCCTAGCTATATACCAGCCCTGGCTACCTGTCCTGCCTAGCTATATACCAGCCCTGGCTACCTGTATACCTGCCTATCTATGTACTAGTCCTGTATACCTGCCTAGCTATATACCAGCCCTGGCTACCTATATACCTGCCTAGCTATATACCAGCCCTGGCTACCTGTATAACTGCCTAGCTATATACCAGCCCTGTATACCTGCCTAGCTATATACCAGCCCTGTATACCTTCCTAGCTATATACCAGCCCTGTATACCTGCCTAGCTATATACCAGCCCTGTATACCTGCCTAGCTATATACCAGCCCTGGCTACCTGCCTAGCTATATACCAGCCCTGGCTACCTGTATACCTGCCTAGCTATATACCAGCCCTGGCTACCTGTATACCTGCCTAGCTATATACCAGCCCTGTATACCTGCCTAGCTATATACCAGCCCTGTATACCTTCCTAGCTATATACCAGCCCTGTATACCTGCCTAGCTATATACCAGCCCTGTATACCTGCCTAGCTATATACCAGCCCTGTATACCTTCCTAGCTATATACCAGCCCTGGCTACCTGTATACCTGCCTAGCTATATACCAGCCCTGGCTACCTGTCCTGCCTAGCTATATACCAGCCCTGGCTACCTGTATACCTGCCTAGCTATATACCAGCCCTGTATACCTGCCTAGCTATATACCAGCCCTGGCTACCTGTATACCTGCCTAGCTATATACCAGGACTGGCTACCTGTCCTGCCTAGCTATATACAGCCTGCTACCTGTATACTCCTAGTAATACCTGCCTGTTTACCTGCCTAGCTATATACCAGCCCTGGCTACCTGTATACCTGCCTAGCTATATACCAGGCTGGCTACTGTCCTGCTACTATATACCAGCCCTGACTACCTGTCCTGCCTAGCTATATACCAGCCCTGCTACCTGTATACCTGCCTAGCTATATACCAGCCCTGTATACCTGCCTAGCTATATACCAGCCCTGTATACCTGTATACCTGCCTAGTCTATATACCGCCGGGCTACCTGTCCTTCTAGCTATATACCAGCCCTGCTACCTGTATAACCTTCCTAGCTATATACTAGCCTGTATAACCTTGCCTAGCTTATACCTGCCCTGTAAAATACCTGCCTAGCTATATACCAGCCCTGTATCCTGAGTAGCTATATACAGGCCCTGTCTACACTGGTAATACCTGCCCTCCTACCCTATATACCTGCCCTGTCTACCTAATACCAGCCCTGTCCGCTATATGCCAGCCTGTCTAGCTGTATAGCCCCTGGCTACCTGTATACTGCCTTCGCTATATACCTAGCCCTGTATACCTGCCTAGCTATATACCAGCCCTGGCTTACTGTATACCTGCCTAGCTATATACCAGGACTGGCTACCTCCATGCCTATCTATATACCAGCCTGGCTACCTGTCCTGCCTAGCTATATACCAGCCCTGGCTACCTGTATACCTGCCTAGCTATATACCAGCCCTGTATTACCTGCCTAGCTATATATCAGCCCTGTTATACCTGTATACCTGCCTAGCTATATACCAGCCCTGGCTACCTGTCCTTCCTAGCTATATACCAGCCCTGGCTACCTGTATACCTTCCTAGCTATATACTAGCCCTGTATACCTGCCTAGCTATATACCAGCCCTGTATACCTGAGTAGCTATATACCGGCCCTGTCTACCTGTATACCTGCCCTATCTAGCTATATACCTGCCCTGTCTACCTGTATACCAGCCCTGTCCAGCTATATACCAGTCCTGTCTAGCTGTATACCTGCCCTGTCTAGCTGTATACCTGCCCTGTCTAGCTATATACCTGCCCTGTCTAGCTGTATACCTGCCCTGTCTGCCTATATGCCTGCCCTGTCTACCTATAAGTGGCCCTGTCTATATACTGGCCCTGCCTGCCTACATACTGGCCCTGCCTGCCTACATACTGGCCCTGACTGCCTACATACTGGCCCTAGCTGGCTAATTACTGCCCCTGGCCCTACCTGGCTAATTACTGCCCCTGGTCCTACCTGGCTAATTACTGGCCCTACCTGGCTAGTTACTGGGGGCAGCCCTAGCTACCTGGCTGATTACTGGGGGCAACCCTAGCTACCTGGCTAGTTACTGGGGGCAGCCCTAGCTACCTGGCTAGTTACTGGGGGCAGCCCTAGCTACCTGGCTAGTTACTGGGGGCTAATTACAGGGGTAGGCCCTGTCTACCTACCAAATTAATGGAGGAAGGCCCTATTTACCTAACTAATGGGGGTCTACCTATTTACATGCCACTTATCTGACATTTTTTAATTTCTAATTTTTAGGGTCTAACATAGCTGTTTGGGGAATTGATAGGAAAGTGCTGGAAAAGAGAGGAGTCTAAGATGTATTTGTGGTAAATTCTACAGAGACGAGTAGTGGCCACTAGAAGAAGACATTGCATGCTGTACCGGACAGAGAAAGAAATGGAAGGGAACGACTCAATCACTGATGACGTCATGGAGGTTTGGGCCAGAAGGAGACGAAAAGGAGAAGAGAACAACTCCCATCAGAGATGACGTCTCCTATGAGTTCCTGCTGTCAGGGGTCATTTTCCTTCTGTGTTGAATCAGTGCTGTGTTCATGTGATGGTGACCTGACTACTGGGGATGTGATTGGTGGGGTTGTAGGTTATGTTGGTGCTTATGTAGTGTCAGTGTGGGCTTGTCCCTGATTGTAAAGTGCACACCTGACTCTGTGATGAGGGGTTTCTCTGCACCACTGTTTCTTTCTTGCTTGTGTGTAGGCTGCTTTCACACGGAGCGGTTTTGATGTGTTTTTGGTGCATTTTTTGTGTAGAAATGTACAGCATTAACTGCTCTGCCTTTCTGCACAAAAAAACACCAAAAACACATCAAAAACACTCCCTGTGAAAGCACCTTTACAGTGTAGTTTATTTTAGAAAGTGGCGAGGTGCGAGAACAAGGGGAATTTTTTAAGCGGATATTGTATGTGGGCTGGTGGGGGCTTAGTGCCAGGGCTGATTTTTATTCCCAGTCCGGCCCTGCAAAGATCTATTGCTGTTGCACCACTATCAATGTCTTAGTCATCATGCACACAAGTTTATGAATTTTGCCTAGTGATACTGTAAACAAAATGGTACCTCCTCCAGAAACAATTACTTCAGAGCTTCTAATAGAGGGTTTGGTTCAACTTATGGCAACTAGATGGAATGTGCTAGGATAACACAGGTGCCAAAGTTTTTTTTAATGAATTTAGGATATATAGAGAGTTCTAAATTCAAAAATCCCATTACTTTTGCTGAACTGGTTCCAGTTTTTGAAATAGACATCCATGAAAATAATGCATTCAGCCATTGTGTCTTGTGTGTGATAACAAATGCAATAGCTTTTGGTCTGTCTTTAACAGCATCTTGGGTAATGAAATATCCCATATAATTATTTTGCATTTCAATTTGTAGGCCTACAAAGATATAAAAGAGAATTTTTGAAGCCAGAATTCAACTGTGAATTTACAGAGAAAAGAAGTCGGCTACAGTAAAAGTTTGTCAACCCAGTCTTGGTTTATACTCAAAACATTCTTTCTTAATAAGTATATACATGCAGTGCCAAGCAAAAGAGTAACAATGTTTTGAACTTTTTACTTTCAGGATCCATATCTCACCATCCACTACATTTTTGAATGTGGGACTACCATCATTTTATAGACAATCATCTTGGCTATCTCATACATTAATTTGACTTGCAACTATTTAGCATATACTTAGTTCTGCAGATTCATATCAGGTAACTGCATGGTTCTGGTTCTGCTCCCAGTGGTGGAACAATCTTGTTCTTCTTCTGTGCTACAAACTACAACCTGTTCTCACATTCCCTAATAGCTCAGTGTGTTATTAGGTTAATTCCCAAGCAAAAGGTCACTTGTTCAAATTGAGGAGCAGCCATGGAGAAGATTTCCCAAGAAAAGAGAAACCAAATCATCCAGCTCATCGATAGCGGTCTCTTGGCCAAGAAAATTGTCAAACTGCATTATAGGAGTACTATAACAGCTGGAAGAATATGAAATAAAGTGCGTCCATTCATTTCAAAGCCAAGAGGTGGCAAGTCGGCTCATCACAAGGTCTGGTCTGGCACAACAAACACAGCAGTGGAGGTGGCTCATATGCTTCATAATAATGAGATCACAGATGTCCATGCAAGCACTATATGACATGCATTACACAAGTCTAAAATGGTAGCCCACAAAAGGTGAAGAAGCTTTGGTTTCAATATCTTGATAAGAAGTGCGGGCTCGAGTTTAATGAAAAGTGGATATTAGAAGTTTGGGAACAGGTAATTTGAAGCGATGAGATGAAAGTTAATAGACTGGGCTCTGGTGGGTGCAAATGGGTCTGGAAGAATCAAGGAAGAAGGGGGCATATGGTTTGAGAAATTGAAGGAACGGTCAAGTTCAGTGGAGGAAGCCTGATGATATGTGGATGTTTCACGGCCAAATGTGTTGGATTACTGACCAGGATCAATGATTGTCTCAATGCTGAGCTATATGTATGTATCTTACAAGATGAGTTACTTTGTACACTTGAGTACTATAGGTATTAAATGGATAACATAGTGTTCCAGCAGGACAATGACTTGAAGCATACATCAAGATTGGCAAAGAAGTGATTCAAGGACAATAAAGTAGAGTTGCTGGATTGGCCTCTACAGTCCCTAGACCTCAATCCAATTGAATATATGTGGGTAGAGTTGAACAAAAAGCTGTATTCTTACCCAAGCGAGTTGACCAGTATACACCAACAATGGAAACATGTAGAAGTGACCTAGGATCAGATTTCAGTTGAGACATGCTTGAATCTGATCAAGAGCAAGCCCATGCTTTGGTTGAAAGCCAAAGATGGATTTACAAAATACTAACAAAATAATAAAAGTTGAACTTAAATTTTTTAGAAGCAAAACAGTAACAATGCATTTACATGACAAGAATCTGCATAACTAAGCATATACTAAATAGAAAATCAAATTGATGTATGAGATAGCCAAGATGAATGTCTACAAAATTATGGTAGTCTCACATTCAGAGCTGTAGTGAATGGTGAGATATAGAGCCTGAAATGTAAAAGTTCAAAACATTGTTACCCTTTTGCTTGGCACTTCACATGTAAAAATTATGACTTCATCAAGAAAAGACTGCATCAACAATCCTGGTGTATTCTGCTACATTTGTGGAGAGTACTTGGTTGAAGACCAAAGAAGAAATAAAACAGACTTTGTGGATCGAGTACACCTAGCTTATTTTGGAGTACAACTTGCAGACCAAGATAAGTCTTAAGCTCCACATATGGTTTGCAAAACATTATGTGGTGCACCTATGACAGTGGAAAAATGGTGAAAGAAGACGTTTACACTTTAGTGTGCCAATGGTAGGGAGAGAACTGAAAAACCACCATGGTGATTGTTATTTTTGTGTTATAAAGATTAGTGGTTTTAATCATTACAAGAAAGCTTTGTGGGATTATCCTGATTTGGAATCAGCAAACACCTATTCTACATAGCAATGACATTCCCATACCAGAGTTTACTAGACTACCAAACCAGCACTGTCAGACTCTAAAGAGAGGCAGGGATTGGAGTGCACGGCATGTAGTAGCAGTGGAAGTGGATTTGAGAGAAGCTCAACCATTAAGCCAAAAAGAATTCAATGACTTGATTCAAGACCTAATTCTGTCCAAGCATCAGGACTTTTAGTGTCCGGAGTTAAAATTACAGCCTCTCGGTCAAGAGGAGAGGGGCTTCTATATTTCAGCCAAGAGGAAGAACTTGTATACTGCAATGATATCCCAAGAATTGTACTTCAAATGGAAGTAACAGAATATCGACCAGAAGACTGGTGGCTTTTTATAGACCTCTCCATTACAAGATTTAAATGTGTTCTCTTGCACAAACTTAATTATTATGCATCCAATTGCACACTTAACAAAATTTAAAGAACAATATGAAAATGTAAAATTTTTATTATAGAAAACCATTATTCTGAATGTTAGTGGTCGATTTGTGCTGATCTAAGATGGTGAACTTACTTGGATAGAAATCTGGATATACAAAATACACATGCTACATGTGCCTCTGGAATAGCAGGGCACAGCAACATCATTGGAGAAAAGTGTCAGGGCCGACAAGGGAAGAAATGATTGTTGTCGCTGCAAATATTATCAACAAGCCGCTGGTGGACAAGAAAAAAATAATTTTCCCACCGCTTTATATTAAGCTCGGATTGAGGAGGAATTTGTTATGACTTTGGAAAAAACGGGTAACTGCTTCAAGTACATTTGTATATTATTCCCTGGACGGAGCACGGAAAAATTAAAAGTTGGAATTTTCGATGGTCTTCATACTCAGAAACTCATAAACGATTCCAATATTACCAAATGCATGAATGACACTGAGGCTTCTGTCAGGATGAGTTTTGTCTCCATTGTGAATAACTACTTGGTTAAGCAAAGAGCAGACAATTATGAAAAAATGGTGCAGGATCTGATCCTTAACTCCAGAAATTTGGGAATAAATATGTGCATAAAGATGCACTCCCTCCATAGCCATTTAAACTGATTTCCAGATAACCTTGGAGACTTCAGCAAGGAACAAGGCATGAGGTTCCACCAGGATGTGGGTGAGGAGAGAGATCAAGGCAGATGGGACATACAGTTGATGGAAGTCTCCAATGTGATGGTCTTGATGACGTACATAAAAGGAAATTGAATAAATACTGATTTTTGAAGCACTGACAGTAATAGCAATTAATAGCTAATTAATATTGGATTAATTTATCAAACTATACATAACTTTTTCCTGCCACTGTCAGATATTTTATTTTCTATATGATGTTAGACTGTTTACTAGCTGTAACTAAAATAATAATAATATTGTTTGCCAACCAGCAAAAAATAGTTGTAATTAAAGCTGGTCCACATCAGATAAATGTCAGCTAAAACCTACTAATGTGTATGGAGGTCACCCAACTGTCCTCTGGTACAGATGTTGAATGGTATAATAATAATAATACAATAATGCCACTTTCTGAATATTGCACAACAGTCCCAACAATAGTGATAATGTGATTACTGTTTTTATTGGACTTTTAGATGTGCTTAATAAACAAAGTTTTTATCTTTTTGTAGTTGTGATGATAGGAGCTCACTTTTTTTGAAAATATAACCTTTGAGTATTTCTCCAAAATGTATCTGAAGAAATCCTAAATGAGCCATACACTCCAGGAGCGGTAGACTGTTTAGCTTAGCTTAGTTTTGATTGGAAAAGGTCGATATTAGCAAAATGAATGATCAGATGACAGTTATCTCATTTGTATGTCTTGTCTCATAAAGAGTCTGGATAGCTTGGATAATTTAAAAAAATATATAAGAAGCCGACTGAAGAATTTATGGAAAATGTTTTTCAACATAATGAATAAAATGAAATACAGGCAAATTTATTCCAACTCATTCTCTGAAGCAAACAAGGAAGCAAACACATCATTTGAAAAGTATACAGAACTGTATGAGCCGTGAGCACTTTCACTGTTTATCTGTCATACTTTCTAAAGTAAGTACAAGATTATTTACAGCGTTAACTGCTGCATGTGCCGGCCGATGGTGCAGAGCCAGAAGAGATGTTACTAGTTATGTTGTCACTGGCATAACTGGGGCAGCATCTGTGTAATAGAATGGTTCCTGTCTTCTTATTATATTGGTAATTTTTCACATACAACAAAGTCACTTGTAAATAGAGATCCTTGAGATGTCCTCTACAATCAAATGCTAAAAGTTGTGATCAGCCATTTTTTATTTAAAGGCATGTAGTCATCTCATAAAGTGATGGTATATCACTAGGACATGTCATCACTTTATGGTCAGTATAGGGATATAGCAGAGTTTAGAATTTAAATTGACATTGAAATGGGTTTTCGTGTGATTTGATCTTAGATCACAACAAAAGCCTTTGAAATGCAATGAAAAAGCTGAGATAAGTTTTTGTACTGTGATATTATAACGTGTTATCTGTCAAGTTTAGCTTTGCTACATTTGTAGATCCAACCACTGGAATTCCCACAACTCATACATACTGTATAAAGTCCTTGAATGGGGCCATGTTGCGGCTGAGGACCACTGTTTATATTCTAAGCGGCAGCCATGGGCGTAACTGTAGGCCATGACTGTAGCACCAGTTTTAGGGACAGCAATGATGTGCGAGAACATGGTGTGTTTTCGTAGGAAACAACAGACTAGTGGCTTTCTGCTATCTAGAACTGCATTGTGAGTTCTGTCATATATAGTGCTGTAGTCCATATGTAAAATTATCATTATAGCTTCTAAATTTCTGGATCAAAAATGTACCAAAGTTTGACACAAGCTCCCTTGAAAATGCTGTGTGGATGAGGGGCTTTTTGGTGTTTTGTCATAGTCACTTACTAGGGTCAACCACCAGGCTGTGTGATAACAGAAGTATTCTGCCTTAATTACCTTTCAAATGCCGTTCAGGACTGTTTAAGACCAATCATCTTTTTTCTTGTGTAAGTAAGCTGCTCTCACTTTGGAAGACTTGGAGTGTCTGTGCATTGATTTATAGTGGGTGCCATTTCTCCACTAAAAGTAAGTGACAAGGGTCTTAGTTCAATGACTGCAAGAAGAGATTTTGAAAACTTGAAGAATTAACATTGAAATTATTTTGTTAAACCTTCACATTCTTCCCAATGAATAGGCTTAAATTGTTCAAACCATAATGGTCTATAAGTCTTCAGAAGGCCATGCAATGTTACACAGAATCGCATGTGGTCTATACTACATACAGTAGCTACAAAGAACTTTGTGTGCCGCCATATAGTGCTCTGTTGGGTGCTGTATGTGAGAGATACTAACTCAAGTAATTCTTCAAGGGAAAATACATCAGCAACATAGCATAGGTGAAAAGGTAATGCAACTAGATGTCAGTGTCCAGCGGAGGCCACAAGAAGTCATCATGGAATTTAAGCCACAGTCAGCACAATGACATCACTGCATCACACCGTCTGCACTGGTCCTTTGGTTTAAAGTCTGATTACATAGGATTAACGCTTCTCTGCTCAGTATATAATCCAATTCTTTTTTGAAGACACAAGAATGAGCACCATTATTGTTTGGGAAAGAAAGAAGCAGGCAGGGAAAAATGTTGCTGTGGTACTATTACAGTGGGGCAATGTTAGGACATTATTACTTTGGGGGCACTCTAACTTTGAAGGGCACAAAGCAGGTATTATTACTTGAAGGGCACAATTAGTTTGTGGAGAGCTCAAAGATAGATTATAACTATATGGGCACAATGAGTAGAGTATTACTCTGGGACAAAAGTAGGAACTTTTGTAGCACAAAAGGGGTAGTTTAACTGTATAGGGGCACTAAGGGAAGCAATGAATACTTTGACATAAAGGATCTGTTACTGCGTGAACAAAAAAGTAAAGACACACTGTGTTGCATAAAGTTACAAAGGGTGAATATTTAGTTTATGGGGGCAGTATTACTTTGTAGGGGACAAGTAGGGTACTAGACTGTGTGGTGCACAAAGAGGGTAATATTATTGTGTAGGAGTCACTGAGAAGAGCATGTGTGTAGACACGAGATGTAGCTAACAAAACTCCTCTTGATGGTGTGGACCTGGATAAAAAATAATAAAAAAGGAGACAGAGAAACGTCACTTGTAAGTGACTGGATGAAACTGTACTGTAATAACGTTTCACTGTATAGAACTGGTATCTGACCATTATTTTATGACTCTATTATATAGAGGTAAGCAACTATAAATAAAGCTGAGGCGCTGTATCTAAGCCTACTTTGCGGTATTCAAATCTTCTTGAACTTGTACTCATTTTTCAACATTATATCCACAAACTTAAAGAGGTTGTCTCACTATAGACATTGATGGCATGTCACTAGAATATTACATCAATGTCAGATAGGTGCAGGTCCCAGAGATACTAAACAAGCCCTGGAACCTCGCCGTTCTGATTCTCCTATAGTACAGTAAATAAATGTTAATGCTCACCTATGGGGCATGGGTGCTCATGGAAAGTCCAAAGGATAATATCACTAGTAGAAAAGTATCCATGGCACACCACTTTCTGAGTGAGATTAGTTTTAGTTACAAAAGAATCGTGCTATAAAAATTGTGGTGCAGAAAGATCCATAATACTGCACATAATTAACATCTGTGATTCACTTGTCAGAGATAAGATGTCAACAACAAAAGACATTTTGATATTACACCTTTTCAAAACGACATATGTAATGTATCAAAGGTTATGATCAAAAGAGATGCAGTAAGGCACGTATGGAATGTAAAGCCGCCTCATGGATAGGAGTCCGGAGTAAATATGGCCAAATAGGCTCGTCAGGGAAGCTAATGAGCAGGAGCAAGTGTGGAAAGTGTCCGCAGTGGCTGTAGGAAGATAGCGGGCCTTATACATTTTTGATCAAAAATGTACACTTAGAAACTCAAATTTTTTCATATATTCTATGTAGCAGAAATGCCTTTTCAATTATTCCTACACACTTTTTGATTGTTTTTTTAGCATTATTAGAGTGCTGCTGATATTGGATTGTTTTTTTACAGTATTTTACTTTCACACTAGTGTTCACCTATGCTCATTTTAAAAGAAAAAAAAAAACTTTTTTAATGTGCAGACCAAACATTGTTTTTCTACAAATATTTTTTTGTCAGCTATGTGCTAAATCGATGGTAAAGTTAGGCTCTCTTCTGTCTAATTACGCTTCAATATAATACAAAGATGTAATATAACTGGGTGCCTAAAGCCTAAAAAGTGGGCTGAAATTTTGTTCCAACAGTTGTTGTCTCTCTTACTTGTTAACATTCATCATGTGTACAACATACTTGCACAGCAAAAAAATTTTTAAGGTTTCATACACCTCCCATAATAGAAGGGCTAATGCTTGCAGTGAAAATCTAATTAAATGTAGTCTTAGTAATTTCTCCTTAAATATTTATTGACATTTACTCAGCAGTAGTAGAAAACCAAGAAATACAACAGCTTCCAGTAGAAACACAACTGCTTCCATAGACTGCTTCTTCTAAACAGTAACATTAATGGTTCTTGACAGATTTTCTTTCTTTTACAAATGAAAACAACAAAATGTTCTTCATATAACACCAGCTTCAGTTACATTCATTTTTCCCACTAAAATGTTTAATGCTGTTGCCAGAAGTTTAAACAACTTATGAAACGTCTGTTATGTATCTCCTGGGCCACTGTTCTCATATCCTAAATTTACAATTTAATTATACTCTAAAATTAAGAGTCATGGTGGATATGTAATTATGCCTCCATATAAATTCCATTCTGGTAGGAGATATTCAACCAATCTGGAAATATAACTTCTCAAGGTACAATTTTCCAAGTATACTATTCAACAGGTCTCCGAGACACCCTATTTTGGTGCAACAACTCTGCTTATATGGCAGAACAATAAAGCAATCATTGACAATGAGCAAAGGGTTTCAATTAACCTATTTCAATGAAAAGACAAAATTTTTCTTTAAAGAAAAGCTCTCAAAAAGTCAAGGTTTCATACACAGTGATAGTAGCAGATATTGCTAAAAAACTACCAACTCATCCAGGTTTTCTGTATTTTGCAGCTTTTTCTCCCAATTAGGTAGGTGCTTTTTCTGGTTTACACAGCTCGCTGTTAAATGACTTTTAGAGGTATAGAGGGTGTCCACAATCAAGAACCTATCCTCTGCTAGAACCAATGTAAATCTTCAACTGCAATCACTTAGAATCTTAAAAATTACCCAGATACCTTGTAAAGGGGTTTTCTCACTACAAACATTAGCTTTCAACATTAAAGGACAGTTAAATTAAGACTTTTTCTAGATACTTTAGAACCATACACAGCCTGAGGAGACAAAGTGAGTGAAAAGCTGTCTGTGCTGAGAAAAACCCTTTAACTTTTAGCAAATAGCACTTCCTATTGTGGGGTCTTCCATGCTCTAAATGTCAAAGGGGGTTTTAACTGAAAAATTAGTTGTCCAAATCGACACCTACAATATAAGATCATTTAATTTCTTGGCTTCAGTAGCTCACTTTTTCTTCTTTTCCATTTGTTGGCCAAAATTAGTTACTTCTGCCCAATTTTGCTGGCAATATATGGTTCAATCAGCAGAATCAATCACTTATAAAATGTATAAATATAGTGCATTCACACGACAAATATAGCACATTTTAGCATCTCATTACAAAATATAGCAGTTTTGTGCTAATAAGTACTAAACTGGGTTTAAACGAAACCTGTCACATTGAAAATGAATCTTCTCAGGGGGGGCAGCAGTTTGATCAGGAGAAATGGCAGATTAAATGGGTTTGCCCATTTTAGACCAATGGTATCGCTAGGAATGTATAAATTGTCTGATCCAGGTCTCATCATTGTCTGATCCAGGTTCCATCTCTGTGACCTGCACCCATTTCCTAAATAAGCCACAAAACCTCTTCATTTTGAACAGTGTGGTGGTCGAGACTCTCACATTGAAAAGAATGGGAGTTCCAATTAAAGTGGAACATCGCCATTGGGGGGACCCCGAAAAAAAACCCCCTCTGTTCAGAAACAGAGAGGTTTTAGGCTCGTTTAGGGGAAAGGAGAGGTCCCGAGTTAGGCCTGACCTATCATCAAGATGGGGATATCCCAAACAATACACCATCATTTTCTAAAGTGGGACAACACCTTTAATTTTTAGTTTTTTGGGGAAAGATCCAGAAGTTGGATTTTTTTGAACTTTCGTTTTTCGAGTCCGATCCTTTCCAGTACGTGTGCAACAAAAGATACCTGTCAGTCCCAGAAAAGACCCCCCACTGGGCTCCTTAACCCAGAGTAAATAAAATGAATAAACTCCAAGTTCTACTCAGTCTTTCCCCATAAAACGGTATATTGATCTGCTCAGCTCCTCTTGTTCTATAACATGCTGCCAGCAGATCACATAGCATGTTTAATGTGACAGGTTCCCTTTAAGAGTGCAGGGATGGATCATTAAGGTAATTAACTAAATAATTAAGTAATTAATACAGTGGTAGGGGGCCACTCTACTGATGTCAGCTGCAGGAACAAATAGAGAGAGAGGGAGGAAGAGAAAGGCTTGCAGAAACAATGACCATGACTAGGCTGCATTGTATCTCCAGGCTAAGGTGTACTTTTTATTGGTACCATTTTTGGATACAGTATATGCAACTCTTGATTACTTTAACTCCAATTTTGTTGATTGGAGTATTTTTTTCTTCTACAGTTTTCAGTGTACGGGATAAATTATGTTATATTTCAAAATTTCCAAATGCAGAAATACCAACATAAATTTTTTTTATCATTTGTTCCATTATTTGTAAAATGGCAAAAGGGGGATGATTTGAACTTTTATTATTTTTTTTTACCATTCAGTGCTCCTTTGGTACTTGACCACTAAGGGGCATGATTGTCATTACACCCTTCTGCATTGTATAACAATGCAAAAGGGTGTTTAAAGATGGCAGTTTTTATAACTTCCTTCCTGGGACAAAACCTGGTGGAGCTGGAAGCCTTCGCAAAGCTTCCAGCCGCCATGTTAACCAATTGGCACCCCACAATTTCGTAGCAGAGGTGCTGATTATAGTGAGAAATGGTGCGTGGCACCATTTCTCATTCATTGAGACACTGCAGCCACAATTACTGCAGTATCTATAGGCTTAAACAGCAGGGAACAGAGCCAGCTCCATTCTCTGCTGTTACTGGCAGATGTCACCTGCAATCAGCCTTCTATATAGCGGAATTACTGTGTAATCCCGCTATATAGAACCTTACCAGCACCAGCTTGTATAATTATGTCTTCTGTAGGTAAGAGGTTAAAGAGGATCTATAGGTTATGAATATTAAAGACTTTAATTATTTTTCTGCATGCACTGTGAATGTTTATTCAATGTGCGTAATATAAAACATGAATAGTACAACTGTTTGTGTGTTATTAGTTTAGTTACATTGAGCTTCTCTGTAATTACAATTTAGATAATGAGAACAGATTTTATTATTGATATAGAATTTCAGATTATTCTTAAGAGTTCACCCACTTTTTCTTGGAACTATGTGTAGGCAATGTATATACTTACTACATACTTATGTGGGCTGCTGTTATGTGTGAGACAAGGTTGATTTGTATTTCCATTACATTCCTGCAGACAATGAGAATAACTTCTAATTACTGTAGGAGGAAAGTGAGCTTTGAACATAAAGGTCTACAAAAGTACTGTACATAAGACTCTAACAGCGCTGCCAAGCTTTTGTTCTTCACTAGAAGTATGCTTTATGCAGTTTCCTAATTATGCGCTATTAAGCATTAGTTGTTTGCTTAATATTGAGTAGCATTGTTCTCATCCCTGACCATACATTATCAAGTTATTTATAATTGATATAACTGATGGTGGAACAAAAGAAAATTGTTCTAGCAAATGGTTTAAACAGATTACTTCAGGGATCAATGTTCTCTGAATCTTGTTTATGGGATTTGTTCATGATCAAAACTGGAGTCTCAAACTCCTGAGCAGTAGTGTAAAATACATAATTGGCTGCCCCTTCATGACTATATACATTCTATATAATAAATTAGTTCAAGGGTCACTTCCTTTTTGGTACCATAGATTCTAAAATATGTTGTGTTTATCATAATCATGGAATTCATAAGAGATTTCATCGCACCTCTACAATTGTTTCTGTATTGTTTGACATTAGAATGTAATCCCGTATGCAGATCGAGAAGGCACACACTGTACACAAATGCACATATATCCCAATGATCTAGCTAAAGTACAGACATGTCAGCTAATTCCTAGGAACTACCTGGGGACCAAGGTGAACACTGTTGTGCATAGGTCTTTAATATTACTCAAAGTCATGGTCGGCCTATATGAGCCTGTGCTAGCTCCATTTTACAAAGAAAAATAAAATAATAAATTACAATTAAAAACTGTATCCGAAATCAACTTGCCTTGTTCTTACATGTCATAAGTTTTGACCTTGACATTGCAACCAAGTCAAACATGTCAAAAAGCAACATAGAGCTGTCTATGAGCAAATATAGACTGAGATAAATATATATCTTTTATATCCAATGTCTGTCCTTGGGACTTAATTATGTTCTTGGCAATAGCTGTCTTGATGGGAAGTTATGTAATTTGTGTATGTAATGGAAACAGGGACAAATCTGATAATAGATAATATGCTCTTATACTAATAAGATAAGGACCCATGTACAACTGCTCCCATATAATTGCCATTTCAATACAACACCTTTCAAACAAGGGTTAATCTCTACACGGTAAGTCAAAAGTCCCAGGACACACTTTCATTTCAGAAATAAAAGGGAAAATGACATACAGTATCTGAATACACCATCAAGTAATGGGGAGAGGGCCTATCTTTGAGGCTGTGTTCGGAAGATGGTCGCTATCTAGAAAGTTGCTATTTCGGATCAAGGGCAAGTTTTTCCAATTGAAAGGTGATCATGTAGGTATCAACATTTCAAAGAAGATCAGAATTGTCTTAACTCGATTGCCACAATCAGATTTGCAATATTTCTTGTGGTTCAAAAGTTATCAACAAAGAAAGTTGCAACAACAATATCCGCTATTTGATGTGTAGACGTGTTTAATGTGCTGTACCTGGTGTTGAACACACTACCATTGATTTGAAAAACCCTTTTCTCATTGAAGATCAGTGGTGTACCAAGACCACAGCAATCATCACCAGCTATGGAAACAGCTATGAGCAGGTTTCAGTGTGATAAAAGTAGTGTCATGATTGTGCCTGACAGACACCTAGCTTTGAGCTCCGGCCGCCGGCCACAGCTGTTGCAACAAAACCGCTGTTTCGGCCGTAGTGCTTTTTATTTGTGTTCACCAGTGTGAACTCTGTCATTCCTTGCTCTGTATTGCTTATTGATACCTGGCCAACACCCGTGGTCAAGAATCCTCCAGTACTCTACTAGTTAACTAGTTTCCTTGCTAGTCTTTTTGATTGAAAGCCTTGTATTCCAACCCTGTCTTTTGTTGCTTCCACCAATCACCTTTGTCCTCTGTTTTCTGTTTATCTATATAAGGGCTATTGTTCTATCTCCCTTTGCCTGCTATATTGGTATCTGTTGTGCCTTTGGCTAGCCTTTATTCTTCCTTGTGATACCTGTTACCTGACTTTGGTCTTGTTTCTGACTATCCCTCTGCCTTGTAATTTTGTACTGCTTCTCCGGACTGTTGCTGACCCGGCTAGTCTGACACTCTGTGATTGTATGCAGTGTTTATTTTGTCTGCATCCTGTGTATTCACTTATTCAGTGTATCTCGCAGTCTTCCTTTGGGACCAACCTTTTAAGGAATCGGGGACACCCAAGAGGCAGGGACAGTGGCAGGGAACAGCGTCAGGGTCTCACTCTGTCGGTATCTACTCGTGCGCCCCTGATCAGTTTATACATTATAGCAGGCCCTTCTCCCAGACAACTCTCCCGGCGGTTCAGTATGAGTACCGATTTATCAGTCACTGACCGCTTGGACGAGTTTACAACTCAGTTTCGGGCATGGCGGGGCTTATTTTTCAAATCTCGCAGCATCTGGATGCCATGACAACCCCGGCGCCCAGACCTGCCCCTGTTTTTGTTGATCCCAGCATCTGGTGTAAATCTAAAATGCTTCTGCCAGATCACTTTTATGGAAATCCTGACAAATTCTGAACCTTCAGGGAATCTTTTCACCTATTTTTTCGCTTCAACTATTTTCCCACCAAGGCTGAAAAACTAGCAGTTGTTGTGTCTGTCCTCCAGGGCTCACCTCAGGATTGGGCATTAGCCATACCCCCTGAAGCCCCTGAGTGGAGATCAATTGACAGATTTTTTCTGTCTTTAGGCAAGGTTTATGATAATCCCAACCATGCGGCATTCAAATGCTATCTATTCAGCGGGCCGCCTCTCGGACGAAGACTATCGTTCCAAATAGTGCACATTTACCGGATGGTCTGACCAACCTCTGAAGACCCTCTTCAGCCAAGGGCTGTCAGAAAACACTAAAAGATGCTATGGTCAGCCATCCAACCCCCGAGACCCTGAGTAACTTAATGACTTTGACTGTGACTATTGACAGAATACTAAGGGAGAGACGCAGGGAAAAACAAGTGGGGTTAACTGTTCAGCTCAAGTCAAGCTTTACTGTAAAACCTCCTTCTACCTTCTCTGAAAGTTCTCCGCCTCCATCTCCATTTCCATCTCCCTCTCAGTCTTCTGGAGAACCAATGGTGTTGGATTTTACATCTGCTGCCATCAGGAGGAGACATCGATTGGAGAATGCCTTGTGCCTTTATTGTGGGAAGCCTGACCATTTTCTAAGGGACTGTCTGACTAGTCCCAAGTCATTCCAGGAAAACTCCAAAAGCCTTAGTAATTTCCAGGAGGGTAACTCAGTTGTACAGGTACATCCTAACTCTAATAATAAATGTTTTTTGCCCATAACCTTGATATCTAATTCCAAGAGTTTTGTTTGTTGAGCAATTATTGACTCGGGTGCTGCTGTTAGCTTCATTAGTATGATTGTTGCTCAAGCCTTGGGTTTGGAACTAGTTCCATAGTGTTCTACCTTTTTGGTTTCAGTTGCAGATTATTACCCCTAACCGGTGGAGGAAGAAATTTCGTACTGCACAGATCACTTTCAATGTTGGGAGTTTGCATACTGAAAAGTTTTCATTTTTTGTTATGGAGAAACTCACTGCAGATATTATTCTTGGGTTGCCCTGGCTCCACCTTCATAATCCTGTATTCGACTGGAGGACCACTGAGTTGATCAAATGAGGTGACTCATGTGGTTCTTATTCAAAGATTTCTCATCCCTTGGTATGTTCTGTAATTAATGAACACGATATTTCAGAATTTAATTCCGATTTCAAAGACATCTTTGATGGGGCTGTTGCGGATAGTCTGCATCTGAACCAGCCTTATGATTTTGTCATAGACCTCACTCCGGGGGCAAAGCTCAACTTGTCCGCCCCGGAACGAGAATCTATGCGTCAGTATATTGAGGAACCTGACAATATGCTTTCTCAGGGAGTAGTTGTCGCCACCTTGACTTCAGATCTAGTGTCCTCGATTACTGACTCACAAAGCTCTGCTCCTTCTGAACTGTCGCCCTTTTACTGTAACTATGGTTTCCACCCCAGGTATTCAGCCACTACAGGTTGTGAATCTAAATTTTCCTCAATAAAATCCGTTGTTAATCGTCTGTGCACAATCTGGCCTAGGAGTCATGAGACTAAAAAACGCCCAACTTAAATCAAATATGCTAATAAAAAACACCCAGATCTGAATATACTGCTGGTGACAAGGTGGGGCTCTCGACAAAAAATCTCTGTCTTTGAGTCCCATCAGCAAAATACGCTCCCAGGCCCATAAAGAAAAAATTCCGCCTAACCTACCCTTCCAAGCCTGGAAGGTCTGATGAGGGTCCAGTGGCCCCTCATAAAGGGGGGGGGGATAATGTCATGATTGTGCCTGATGGACTTCAGCTTTGAGCTCTGGTCGCTGTCCATGGCCGTTGCAACAAAACCGTGGTTTCAGCCGTAGTGCTTTTTATTTGTGTCCACCAGTGTGAACTCTGTCATTTCCTGCTCTGTATTGCTTATTGATTCCTGGCCAATGCCCGTGGTCAAGAATCCTCCAGCACTCTACTAGTTAACCTGTTTCCTTGCTAGTCTTTTTGATTGACAGCCTTGTATTCCAACCCGGTCTTTTGTTGCTTCCACCAATTACCTTTGTCCTTTGTTTTCTGGTTAGCTATATAAGGGCTTCCTTTGCCTGCTATATTGGTATCTGTTGTGCTTTTGGCTAGCCTTGATTCTTCCTTGCTGATACTTGTTACCTGACTTTGGTTTTTTTTCTGACTATCCCTCTGCCATGTGATTTTGTACTGCTTCTCCCGACTCTTGCTGACCTGGTTCGTCTGACCCTCTGTGATTATGTTCAATGTTTGTTTTGTCTGCGTCCTGTGTATTCACTTATTCAGTGTATCTCACAGTCTTCATTTGGGGATGAACTTTTAAGAGTCTGGTACCCCCAAAAGGCAGGGACAGTGGCTGGGAACAGCGTCAGGACCTCACTCTGTCGGTGTCTAGTCGTGTGCCCCTGATCAGTTCGTGACAAGCAGTCTTCTTTTTGCCACCCCTGTAAATGGAATGGAGACTGCCAGAAGCAAATGTAACATGCCACACCTAAACATCCTCAATAAACAGAAAGTTCCTCCACATTTTTTCTATTCAGGTGCAGAAGCCCATTTATGAGAATTAAGTTAGTGGAAAGTCAAGAACTCAACATGTGTTGCTCAAATGTAAATTGTATTCACAGTGCAACATGTTCTACCTTGTGATGGATCTTGGCTTTATGGACATAAATAAGTCACATAACATCCCAGGCATCAGACAAATAAAGATATCCAGGATATTTATGAGGGAATCATCTGAATTAAGTAGAGGAACTAGACGTTTATGACACCATAGGAGGAAGATGAATTCCCATACAATGCAATATGACTTTCACGGGATGTGTTTGCCAATCAGGGGGAATATCAGCAGAAGAACAAAATGATCATAACATTTATCTTACAGGGTCTTTAGGGTAATATAGCTCTTTCTAGATGTATAACTCTGGAAAGCCGTCATGAAAAATGTGCCCTATTTAACAAAGTAAGCAACAGCACCCCAGGATGGTTGGCAACGATCTATCTTTCGTCTTCATTTTAATTAAGAAAACAAATGGACAATAAATTCAAAGCAAAGAATAAACATTAATCTTTAAATCAAAAGGATTTACACAAAGATTACGATCAATCACGTGCATGGAATCTCATATTTAATAGTGTGATGACCTTAGTTACTTCATTTAATCACTAAGAGAAAATCAATTTCCTAAAATTGTAATTTGGATTAAGGCCAAACCCAATGCCATTAATTCTGCTGCTGCGCTGACACTAACGTGTTAAAATTCTGCCTGCGAAAGTTATTTAGTTGTGTTTCCGTATTGCTTGCCTTCCTGTTTTTGGAATATTCATTCACATAAATCTGTGCAGCAATTGCCTAATCTTACTGCATTTAAGTAGGATAATTGAATCTCAGGTTTGCAAATTTGGATTTAACACATGCATACGTAAAATGCTGTATATTGAGTTTGGCTGATGAATATTTCAAAACAAAAAGTTCAGGATTCAGGGTGAGACTGTTCCACAACAAACAGAATTTAAATTGAATTCCTTTTATTGCTTCACAGTAAATATTTGTTACAAAATTTACAGGTAATGTGGGGTTTATATATCCATGCAGTAGTCTCTTTGCATGTAAATAGCCTATCTGTTTCACCTAATACCCAGCCAAATGCTTTCATAATACAGATGTGTAAAACTGCTGCTTTAAAAGCTCTCTAGAGAGGTCATTCAGCATATCTCTTTTACTTATTTTTTTCTGCTATGTAGCCTGTTTTTGTGCTGGTAAAATAGTAACTTTCAAAATATTGCATTAAGTGGATGTTCAGATCACGCTTTCCCCCCAAATGTCAAATGTGCACATCAGTAAAGTTACTGCTGTACACACCTAAAGTCTCCATTGGGGTCTATTGTCAGACAAAGGAAAAAATGGTCAGCATATATCAGTATATCACATAAACTGAAGCATGGAATAACATAAAGAATACCCTATTCCATCCAATGTCATGTTTAAAAAAAACATATCTATTAAACAGGCTCCATATTAACCTCTTGGTGACAGAAGACATTGTTTAACCTCCATCACATGAATCTTTAAACAAGTATGTTTTAAGTTTTTATGACCTTTCCATGATAGATTTGATAGAAGGATGCATATTATTATTATTATTATTATCATTTATTTTAAAGCACCATTGATTCCATGGCGCTTTACATTTGAGGGGGGTTACATACATAATGTCAAGTGAGTACAATAATAATGATGAATGACTTACAGCTTGCACAACAGAGAGAGAGAGGGCACTGCCCGCGAGGGCTTACAATCTACAAGGAGGAGGGAAGAGGGCAGGAGGTGAGGGGCAGACATGTATGCGGGGTTACGTAGCAGCAGGGTTATTGTAGGTTATAGGCAATCCTGAAGAAATGGGTTTTTAGGTTGCTT